>JAYMFT010084963.1:0-14186 GCA_038088735.1 Panulirus argus | reverse complement strand
ATATATATATATATATATATATATATATATATATATATATATATATATATATATATATATATATATATATGGGATGTTTCCTTTATTATGGATAGTTTCCTGCCCAGCGGTGGTAAGCCCCAGAGTTCCCTCAGGGCTGAGTACGTTGACTCCCGTGCACAGAATTCTCTCAGGGATGAGCACATTGACTTCCTTGCTGGAGTTCACTTAGGGCTGAGTACATCGACTCCCATGCCAGGTTTACTTCAGTGCTAAGCACATTCCCCTGGTAAGCCTCGAAAATGGAGTAAGACAAAAGATATTATCGGACAAACAGGTTGGGAAAACCTCTCCTGTTGCAACACATTTAATCTAAACAGCCTAGTTACTTCAGAGAGCAGTTGTAGGTTTGATGATTTATCAACTGTCACGTTTGAGTGCTGTGTATGATCACGCGTTCAGTTGATAGCAGTAGAGGAACTTTTTCATTTACTTCGTTGATGTCTTGTTTTCACATTGCATAATAGTTACTTTTGTCTCGTTATTCACTAAACAGTTCGCTTTTAATCAAAACAGGTATTAAGTAATCCAAAGAGAAAGATTTATTACTGGAATCTTATGTAGTCATTAAAGATATATTTGAATTTATCTAATGTAATGAAAAGTACCTTATTAGTTTGTAATTCGATTCCTCTTTGAAGATAGATCAGAGGTATTTACGGTACCATCTTGTAGTAGATCATGGATAGTTGCCTGTGTACGACTGCACGGGCGGAGCTGTCCTTCTCAGACATGCTGGGAGTAACTGCATTTAAAATGCGTATACTGGCGGTATTTGATACTACGCGGTGCTCATAGGAACACGGTGTTGTATTTGATGCAGTGGTCCATTATTATTGTCTTGTAGGCGTTTTTGCTTAGATAACCCATTGCATCTATACCTGCGTATCCGCGGTCAGTTTTTCCGGCTTACTCTGATTTCTTGAAAACTTGGCAGAGAGAAAATAAATCGTCTGTCTTATTTGTGTTTTCCTTTTAGCTTACCCAGTATGCCTGACTGGCAGATGTGTTTGTTGTCAAAACTTTACCCGGTTGGGGGCGGCTTGATCGATGACTCTATCTGTCATAAGGAATTCTTGCTAATATATGAGTACTGATAAAACGCAATATACAAAGTTGCTTAGTGGAGTATTTTATGCACAGGCATCACTAAGGACAGTGATTATGGTACTGCCCGGACGAAGCAGACCACTCGCACTGAGCTGGACCCCAACCCAACACTTCTGTGTACTGGGCTGGACCCCAGACCTTCACTAACATGTACTAGTCTGGACACCAGCCCTACGCTTCCACGAACTGGGCTGGACCTCAGCCCAACACTAACATGTACTGGTCTGGATCCTAGCCCCAGATGCGTCCAACTCATTATCATTTTAACAAAGATATATGTAGCAAGTACGTAATAGTTTTGATTTACGGCATTTGATAAGATAATATTATCAAGAAACTTAGGTGACTGGTATTATTATTCAAGGCTGAAAGTTACACGACGTTCTCAATTTCTCATAAAGGAATGACACATCTTTATATAATAATCAGGTTTCTTGACTTGTATGGTAATACTTGGACAGTTGCCAGGTGCTACCAACCACTATATTTGGGAGACGCGACACCACGCCAGCCGGACGAGACATCACGCCAACAAGGCGAGACACACCACGCCAGTAGGACGGCACACCACGTCAGCAGGACGATACACACAGTGCAAGTAGGACGACACACCATGCCAGCAGGACGAGACATCACGCTAGCAGGACGACACACACCACACCAGGAGGACGACACGCAGCGCCATTATAGGTCGTGTAGAAGGGAGCCGGATGGTTACATTCGTAATTATACGTACACAGAATTATCCAATGCTCTAACCCATATGATTTACACAACCCTGTACCTGTGTGAAAATGAGAGCTATTGTTCATCGCCTCGCGATTGGAGGTTCCCATAGAAGCACCGAACTTTACGAATGGGAGCAACTAAGGTTTCCCGAACTTCACGAACGGAACTACTGCGTCTCCCAGAACTTCGCGAACAGTTGTAATGAGGCGCTCCGAACTTCATGAACGGAACTACCGCCCCCCCCCCCACAGATCACAAATGGAACCACTGAGAGAATTATGGACTTAACGAAAGGAGTAACTAAGAAACATTACGAACTTTACAAAGCAATACTTCCCTGAGAAGTTACGAACGTCACGAAAGAGTTTACCGAGATATAAAATTCACGTACAGAACCACGGCGCGCGCAATGAACTTTACGAAAGGAGCCTTGCCTCGCAACGAACTGCACGGACGGAGCTCCAGCGAGAAATCACGAAGCGAGAATAGGTAACATTCGTGAGTACTCACGTCAGCTGTAAATTGCTATAGCGCTCGAGAACGCTGGATAGAATCCTAAACAGTTTCTCATTGGAAACCGGACCATCCTGACCTCTCTACGGATATGGGTCATAATGATAGGTTACGCCCCCTTAACTCTACCCGATTAACCTTCGAGTGTAATTAATGAGTGTGAACGCACCACCACTAGGTGGCCCGGCGGGTCAGTCGATGCTGGGGGTCACCACCAGTGGTGATAGTGTGGTGCTCTGACCTCCTCCTCTCCTCCTCCTCCGCTCTCCAAGACCTGTGTGTGCCCCGCCTCCTCCAGGACACCCGGGGCACTCCCGTGGTTCCCCAACCGGGAGGGTGCGTGTACCGCCGGTGGTACGCGTACCGTTAGTTGTACACGTACCATTGAGGGAACGCGAAAGGTCTGCATATGGTGTGTTATATTAATCGTACGAGTTCCAATAGTAAAGGAATGAATGTGAATACTTTTACGTTACGGAGCGTTGGAGAATATTATATCCAGTAATGCTTGTACACGTAAGATTGATTAAAGTTCGAGTTATTCTACTGTATGAAGTTGGGATTTCAGATAAGGTTGGTATACAAGTGATGGAAAGACAGGTTAGTGGTACACGTCTCAAACAGGTTAGGAATCAATGTTGCAACGTCGGGCACATGTTAAAGGACTTGTGTCTGATGTACACAGATGTTGGTTTGTAAGTATGTTCTGTTCAGTACACCTGTCTTGAGCAGTGTCTTATGCTTTCCACTTCTGTCCTTGACACGTATCCCATAACCCCTGCTCAACATCACAGGCTCGTCAGACGGGGTGGCATCAGGGGTTGGAGAACTGAGCTGATTTCGACCTCTGGAGAACATTAGAATTACCTGATTGATAGCTTTCTAATATAGTATTTAAGATATTAGTATTGTGACATGATAAGATTGTATAAGTATTTATATTATTCATTTTAGATTTAAATGTGGCTCGAGCTTAATGTGTGAAAGGGCTTTGTTGTAGACACCGAGGCGTTTTTTTTTTAAGTGTATGGGATGATTGTCCGTGTAGAGAGGTTGGACGGATGTATCAGCCACCATCCTGTCAACTTGGGTCCTCCTGCAGACCCGGAGTCTGAGGTCCACATCTGAAGGCTGGCCAGCGTAAGTGAACGCGTGGCCTCCGCCTCGTCCCCTTCCCTAACTGTACAGGTAATGTAGGCAGCACCAGCGACTGAGTTCCCACTGACTCCCTCCCTCCTGACCCACCAGTCTGTTTGCTGGTCATTCCTCATAACTCGTAACTGTTTCCCCATCGCCACTGCCATCACTTCCAACTAGTACTGTCATCATCACCAGCACTATTATCGTCACCCCGTCGTCTTGACCATCTCCTCACCGTTAATGCCTAGCGGAATGTTATGAAGTTTGTATTCATTGATTTCTTAAGTGGCTGTTACATAACGCAAACATCTTTGATCTCTGCTTCAGGCAAAGCTTTGTACTCGTCTGGATACGTTCCCCTTAACGGCATGACCAAGGGATCTCACAAATCGAGAAAACTTAACCATGATTTTATGTTCTCTGGACGCACCCCGAGCTCACGTTAGCGTTACATGACAATAGTGAAGGACTGTCTTGGTAAACATGATTATAATGTTTAGTGATGCTGGATCATGGCACGAACCACATTTGCTCATAAGTA
Organism: Panulirus argus; assembly: GCA_038088735.1. Lineage (NCBI taxonomy): Eukaryota > Metazoa > Arthropoda > Malacostraca > Decapoda > Palinuridae > Panulirus > Panulirus argus. The sequence goes on along the minus strand of JAYMFT010084963.1, from coordinate 10,114 downwards.
CTGGGAATTTCTGAAGTTATGCTGACACAGACGGAGGAGAGAGAGAGAGAGAGAAAGGCTGACTACGACAGCAGTAGGAGGAGGAGGCCAGTGTGCAGCGCGGGCAGTGTGGGAGCCTCTCCGCTGCTTGTGGGTCGCTATACAGTTATCACAGCCCCCGCTCCGTCCTCCTTTTCCTCAGCTCCATGGCTATACCTGGCTACACCTCCTGGTTGTGTCACCTGCCTACACCACTTGGCTGCACCATCTGGTTATACCATCTGCACTACACCACTTGATGATACAGAATTACTACACCAAACACTACTGGTGTTCACCTATGGCCACATCTCTTGATTAATCTGACCTCATCCCCCCACCCACCCCATTGTTTATAGTCGCTAGCGTCACCCCAGGATATACCTAATCTTGTATTCCTGATTAGAATGCCATGGATGCACTCTTGATTAATCCTTAGATTCACTATTACCTAAATCCCCTGGTGACGCCCTTTGGCTACGCCATGTGATCACAGTCCTTGGCCATATCCACTGACTGCAACCCCTGCATATACCTGGCAGTGCCCACTAGGTACAGCGTAGCTGCTTCAGGAAGAACACAATTTGTACGAACGTTAAGCATCCTTTGGAAAGAAAACCCGGACTCTGGCATGATTCCAATAAGGTTGAAACTGACTCATGGCCTCCCACTCGACGAAGGAGGAAGCAAAGTATTCCAGAAACACTACCGACCTAAAGCACTGACGACGCACTTCATTAAGACTTTCGAGAGAGTCCTAATATGTAAACTGACTGGGTTCTTGGAATCGACTAACAAGCATACCTCAGGGCAACATGGATTCAGGGAGGGAAGCTCATATCTCACTTAATTGCCTGATCGCAAAGATAAGATTATAGAGGCTCTGGAGAACAAATGAAGAATATTGGTGTGATTTACACAAACTTGACAGGAGCCTTTAAAGGAATATGACTCCAGTGTCATAGCCAGCGAAGCATGTACGATGGAAGTGACAGGAGAAGTGGAAAGATGAAGAAACTTCTTAACTAACAGATCAAAGTGTATTGTCATAAATCAGGGTATTTCTAAAGCCTTCAAGATAAAAAGCTCTGGTTCCCAAGGAACTTTACTCAACCCTCTATTGTCTCTCGTTGTTATATATAACATAGACGTACATACGAGTCACATTTCATACAATCCTTTGCAGATGATACTAGAATCAGGATGGAAGTTTCATCATGGAAGATGCAAGGTTATTACAAATAAACATAAACCTAATCTTTCGATGGGGGAGCTGAGGAAAATACGCATTTTAATGATGAAAAGTTCCAAATATTCCTTTATGGGAGAAGTGCAGAATTGAAAAACAACACAGAATACTAGGCACAGACGGACGCCGTCATTTCTCGAAAGATCAGTGTGAAAGAAGTCGGAGTAAAAATGTCTGACGACCATACCTTCAGCGAATGCAACGGATGGCAGGCTGGACCTTATGAAACTTTAAGACGAGAGATAATTCCAGTGATAACGCTCATCAAGGCAGTAATGCTCCTCCGAATAAAACACTGATGTGTGCTAACATCATCTCCCATGTGCAAAACATTTTCAGAGTCCCTACTGGCAGCCTTGAGGATCTGAATTACAGGAAGCGACTGAAGGCACCGAAGCCTTACTCTCTGAAACGCACACGGGAGAGGTGAATCATAATTTACAGCAGGAAAATCCTGGATGGCATGATTCTTAACTTACACGCTAAAATCAGTTCCTTGCTGGCACAATAGGAATGAAAGACTGTAAATTATTGCCACTGAAGTCAAAAGATGTGATGAATTCGGTAAGATATAACACCCTAAACATCCAGGGGCCCGGAGTTGTTCCATACACTGCCTGCAACCATAAGTTACTTTCAGATGCACAGTGGAGAAATACTTATAAGACCCAGGACAAGTGTTCTACAGCCAGGATGTGGAGGTTACGTAACCCACGGGCCACGGCCTCCAACAGCCTCACTTGAACGAAGGAGTAACACAGCAGCTTGGTCCTCAACCCGAGCTGTGGAGGTAGACGAACTTCGAAACCAGGGCAGAGTAAGGTAGGGTAAACCTCTAGCTGCACTTAGGTGTACCCTCTCAAGCTACACACGGCTACATTTTGACAATACCGCTATAACTCGCAGCTACTCCTCGCAGAAACCTCTAATTACGTAAATCTGACAGTAACCCTTAGTTACATCTAGCTGTATTCTCCTAGCTATATCCGGCAGTAACTCTTAGCTACACCTTGTGAATACCTTGTGAAGTCTTTGGACCATGCTGTTGGAAGCCGCACATCTCAGGCCTACGTATTCCCCACAGCCTAGCTGGTCTGGTACTCTTTGAAGGTACTTGTCCACTGCACTCTTGTTCCTGGCAGTACCTTCTAGCCACATCTGGCTGTGGCTCCTAGCCACATCTGGCAGTACCCCCTAGCTACACCTGGTGGTACCCCTTAGGTACACCTGGCAGTACGCCTCTAGCTACATCTGGCAGTACCCTCTAGCTACATCTGGCAATACTCCGTAGTTACACCTGGCAGTACACCCTAGCTACACCTGGCAGTACTTCTTAGCCACAAACAAAGTGTAAATCACCTGGATATGACAGTTGTGTCTCCTGGCAACTAGCAGGCGACTCATCAGATTAGTGTCCACTGATGACTAACGCTGAGTGCACCTCATGGTTACATCCTAAATATACACCCTACACACAGTCTGTGACTACACCCTCGTCTTACATCTTCAGAATACGCAGCCTCACTCACTACACCCTCTGGCTTCATTGTCAGACAACACTCTTTCCCTCATCACCCCCTTCTCCCGGGCCTCGGGCAGAGCGGAATACTCTCATCGTGATCAAGTGCTGTTGGCCCTTCACGGCTTCAATGATGTCGTCATCACCAGTGGGAGAGAGACAACAGAGTGAAGTCCTTACCTTGACTTGGCGCTCACGTTTAGCCGTATCAGCGCATTCACTGGATTGTCATCGGGGGAGAAGTGAGCAGCAGTTTCCGGGGTTTGTAGGAGCGGCAGGGTCGGAGTTGTGTATGTTTGTGGCCTTGTATGGTTGTCGCTTGCCGCAACTCACGGGAAAGAAGGTAATGGGAGGAAAGATGATGGGGAAAAAAGGTGAAAGGATACTAAGGGCCAAGATGTCACTGAGGATGATATTACCGCAGTGATGTGGATGGACCAGTAATTTGAAGAATGGTACAGAATGTAGCGGTGTCGTGTGGCGTCTCCGGGGGGAGCACCGCTCCTGCAGTTGTCCCGTCACAGCTGGCTGCCTCCTCCTGCACGGGAATTCATGTCCGAATTCCATCCGTATTTTTTAGTACGTGTCTTGATTCTTGCCTTGCCTGGATTCTTTTATTTTAATACCGAAGGAATGTCCCCACAGGTTTTAAAATCGGTGATTCGCTGACATCCGGGGAAGAATTTGCTTCAGGTTACTTGTATGAAGAAACAGAAGACCACGTCCATCACCAGACGAAGCGCAACGGAAAAGATTGAAGCAATTAATGCCGACTTCATGTGACCAGGTAGTTCAAAAATCCCGAGGGACAATCATTTTGATTTAACTGCACCGGGATATTCCTAAGGAATGTTAATGGTTTCAATATTAAGCATCTCTACACCCAGATAGTCCACAAGAACCCTTGACGATTCTGGAGTTACGAACGATTCAGAAACTTAACGAGAACAGCGAGTAAGTCTTGCTGTTTGATGTCAATGTGCCTAGGTGTTCCATAGGACCGGATGTTCCATGGCCCAGGTGTTCCAAGGGGCCGGATGTTCTAAGAGCCCAGGTGTTCCATGGCATCAGATATTCCTTGGACCCAGGTGTTCCATGGGCTCAGATGTTGTATGAGCTCAGGCGTTCCATGGAACCAGATGTTCAGTCTGCCTCGGTGTTCTGTGAGACCAGATGTTCCCTGGGCCTAGATTTCCATGAGATTAAATGTTTTCCAGGGGTCCAGGTGTTCCGTAGTGCTAGATTTCCACGGTTCCAGGTGCGCCATGGGCTCAGGTGGTACATGTGCTCCGTTGTTCGATGTGGCCACTTTTTTTTAGGTAAACCTGACAGTGTGTCTTTGAGTTCCTCGCACCCGGACGCCGGGCAGCCTCGACACGTGACCCCCTCTCGCCCGCCTAAGTTTTTCTTAAAAAAAAAAAAAAAGCCTCCAAGACGTTCGCCTTGAGACGTGTACAACAAGCAGGCTGGAGCGAGCGGTGCGCCCCCGCTTGGCCCGACCTACCCAGCCTTTCTTTCCCTGCCCTTTCCACACACACAAACACCTGTGTGACAGTGGTCCAATTACCAGCCCGTTACCGTAATGAGTTCAGAAATAGACTTGAGCACTTCCTGTATCTGTGCGTTGGGAGGACCAGCGATGGTTCCCTGGTCAGCGAACGATCTGTTCTGGCCAGACCAGGTCAGAAGGGCTTTGAGATTTAATTCCTCGTTAAAACAGAATTTACTAAACCGATTTAGAAATGTACTTCATATTACCCACATACAAGTGTCTAAGTAGAAAGGTTCAAGTTCAGTCTCGGTGTGAAGGTGACCTTTGTACATCTTACTCGAGCGTGATCCTAGACTTGAAAAGATTTATTTCGTCGGATGGGAAACCCCAGGAAACCTCGGTGGTTCGGAGCGTGGTGTGGCCAGCCCGGGGGATGTATACTCTTAGGTGGCGGGCGTGAGTAATGGGGATCAAGCGGCCTGGCAGCTCTTCGCCACCGGTCAGGAACCTCGTCCTCATGGAAAGAAGGAAAACGGAGTGACAGGAAGAGAACGAAGAATAAGGGAGGGAGAGAAATATAGAAGAGGAAGTACAGGATAATTTGTTAACCACAGGTTACTGCCACGTATGAAAAATGGCTCCAAATATAACACCACTTCAGGAGGATGTAAGAAGCGCGGACGTAGATCACGGCGTTCCGTGGTGGTTTATAAGAAAGTTACAACACCTGTAAGATCTGGTTAAGGTTTTTTTATGAGCTCTCAGACGCCAAGCGGTGTTCGTGTGTCTACGAAAAAAATGAAAACGTGATTTCCTCACAAGTGGGAGGGAGCCATGTCTAAGGCCATAGCATATGCACGTCACGAGGCCGGTCGACCCCAAACCACAGGTACAATGCGCCTCCAGAATAAGGGTTTGAGAATGACTGATAAGGTCGGGGATGGCGCTTTACGGCTCTGCGTTTTCGCCCTTGCCGTCTGTCGCTTTGTTACCAACGTACGATGAACATCTAGCCCTATAATGGTTGCCAATTGCAGAGGGAGGCGGGAGCTGTTGCCACACTGGTGACGGAGGCGATGTTGTAATGTTTACCTCACCGTCGCGCTTTAGAAAATATCGGAACTGCCCTATAAAGAATCTTCCGGTTTAGTCGAAATGCTAATGAAAAATCTCCAAATTGCAGAAATTACCACAGTAACATATGTCTTCGTCCATTAATGATAAGGTGCCATTTAGTCTGACAGACTGTGGCTGGACTGGAATATGTTGCACAGATGTTCGCATACAACCTCATTGTAATCTATGGTCCTTATAATGCGATGAATTAGACGCCGAGGTCCCTGCCTGGCAGCAGACCGTGAGCAGCGCCTCACGACTCCTGGGGCCCCGAAACACACTTTCACCAGCGTGTAACAACACTCGGCGGAGGATCAAGAACAGGAGGTGTGCGGTGAAGGTCAGTGAGGCTCCCGGTTAAGCACCTTACATCACTCAGCCACACCACCTGCCTCACTGCTGCCACCTGTCATATTCTTCCCCACCTGCACCCCTCACAGTGATCCCACTGTCACCCCACTCACGCAGAATTCCACCGCCAGCTCTATCCGTCATGCAGCTGTAACTACGCCATCACCCCTCACTCACCCTTCACCACAAACTTAATCCTCCACACCGGACAACCATCTAATGCTACTTTACTACCCCAGCGCTTCCGCTCGTGAAGCACCATTATCGCCTCACCGCCTATCTTTCACTCACCCCTTATATTTGAGTCATCCTGACCACCTACCCTTATAGATGCTACCACGACCGCTCATCATAGACGTTTTACCTCCACCCCATTCATGCACTCCAACTATATCCCAGCCTTCACCCGCCTTCACCCTTCACTTACCCACACCTCGACCGCTGACCCCAAGATTCACACCGTTGGCGTTCTGCAATCAACACCGTATGGTCTTCGCACCCCATACGCTGGCAGACTTGTAGACCTCATCATTCGAGAAAAGAATTTACCTCATTAAGAGGATCACGATTTGATTAATGATTGGCAGCATTTCTTTGACACAGCAGTTCATGTCTGACAAATGATGTAGTTTCTTTAGGAAATATTCAATATGTATGATGAAAATAACAGTCGCTGTCATTCATATAAGATATTTTCAGGAAATGTTTGATAAACTGTACAATCAAAGATTACTTGCGAGGGTTCGTTGCCTTACTTAATTACATGTAACATTTCAGTGACTAGAAAATTAGTTGACCAAGCGTAAACAAAGAGAAGTAATCCACGGTCAGGCCTCAAAATGGTCAGACGTAACATGTGTGTACCTCAGGGATCAGTTTTGGGACCTCTTCTGTTTCTGATGAATATGAGTGATACAAGTACCGTAATGGTCTGTGCTGTATGAGAAATAATACATTAGAAACTGAACGTCTGCAGTTGCCGTTGGGTCAAGAAAGACTGCGATCACATCTGACAAATATATTTAGGTCCAGCTTTTACACATTGGTAAGATAATCGAAAAGACAGACTATAGTGTTAACTCTGCAAAGTAAACGCAATTATTGAAAAAGACTTGTGTATTTATCTTCAATGACTTTAAACCAAATAGACAATGCCAAACATTTTTAAGCTTCCTTGTTGTAAGTCATTTGAATTCGATTTTGAGACACTAAACATAACCCTTTACAATGCACTACTGCGTCCCAACCTTGAATATCGTGTTCAGTTTTGGTTACCCTACTTGAAGAAAGCTACCAAGATGATTCCTGAGAAACAGTCTTTGAGCCGTCTAGACGACCTTAAGTTATTCAACTTAGAAAAGAAGATAAAAAATGAATTGAAAAAGGTGTTCAAGATTTTTGAAGCCTTCGACAGACTTGATGTAAACGGTTCTTAGTAGACTAGATGTCTGTCACTCCTATTGATGGATACAATCTCGTAGGAAAGCGTTTTACTTCGAATGAGGCAAGATACTTTTCCTTCAACATGATTGTTGATATGTTGAAAGTTTCACTATAAACACGTTTAAGAATAGACTAGACTATTACCTCGTTTCAGGTCCACGACTGACGTTATTTACGCATTTTGGGTTTAAAAAGTGCATAGACATTTCTCTATAGCCATCATCTAGCTTTTCAACAGCCTCCAATCGAAGGACTGTTTCTGATCTTTTTTCGCAGACTTTCCCGAGAAGTACCTAGTGATTTGTTGCTGTTTGTGTTTGTATTCCATCATAAATCCTTCGCTTCCTTCGCCTCCCACTGTCCCTCCTGCCCACACCTCCACCATTTCCTCATTTATGTCATGACGATCCCTAGCCTTACCCTGTACATGATCTTCCTCACAACACCTCTTCTTAACATTCATCTCCACTCCACGCTCACTGCTTCTAATACTAAGGAAGCAGCCCTTCCCACCGTGGACGTCCCAGCCTTCTCCCTGCCTCCACCACCACTTTCCTCAGTAACATAAGGTTGTGCTTCTCAGTATCTGTGCTCCTGTGGGGTTGTTGAACGCTCCTGAAATATTAAGGTATAGTGAGTTTGCAAACTTTGCTACGAATTTTGATAAGGCGTGAACCACTGTGCCTCACTTTACATGCGTAGAGCAGCGTATCTGTGGTTGGTAAGGGTGATGGAGCTTGTGATGTGAGCTAAGGCGGTCCTCGTTTCGCATGAGAGTAATCATGTGTTGGCCTGGATGGTCACCTGACTATGACTGAGTTAACTTATCAGGGATTTGTGAACCTCTGCACTTGCCACCGCAGTGGCTGGATGGCTGGCTGGCTGAGAGAGACCTTCACCCGGACATAGAGATTGATTTTTATGCTCCAGGTGAAAGGTTTTAGCCATATAATCCGCTGCACTGAGAACGCAGGTTTGTGTTTAGTTCCCAGTTTGTATGAACAGGGAGCGAGTTTGAACGAGAGGGGACTCTTCGCATAATGCTATTCACTACCTCCTCACCTTGCTTACTTTACTCTCCAGCTACTCTCTCGATCTATTAGCGTTTCGCTCCTTTTGATAAGTACCATGTTGTATCTTTTAGTTGATTAGGTCCTATAATAGTACGTATTGCATCTTTCTGTTGGTCAGGTCCTTTCAAAGTACCTTGTTGTACCCTCTATCAGGTCCTCTCAAAGTACTGTATTGTATTATATACGTGACCGGGTTCTCTCAAAGTACTGTGTTGAATCCTCTAGTTGACTAGGCTCTCTCAGCGTACAGTGTTATACCCTATAGTTGACCAGGTCCTCACAGCGTACTGCTTTATACCCTCCAATTGATCAGGTCCTCTGAAACAACTCGGTATAAGCATAATCAAGGGCATTGATGAGGTTTAAAGTGGCATAATATCCAGGTATCTTCTCTCCTCCAGCGTAGTTAGGGCTAAAGCTTGTATCATCTCCCTGTTGCTGAGCTCCCTTACATTAGATGCGAGTTTCCTTAACCCACATCTGGACGGACCTTCTGTTGCTAGATAATATGCCACCTCAAGTGAGGTCCTGTCCACGTCCACACCCCGCCAACGACCCAGCGGAAGAGCATCACGATTAGTTTGCGGTACAATGTAAATGTAACAGATGGCGGGAGGCGTAGGGAGACCTTGGCTCCCCAGCAACTGCCGGAAGACAACAGGTTCTGAGGCAGCCGAGCGTCTAGTCCGGACTTCTCTGTTCTTGCACCCTCGGCATATCAGAACCTCTTTAGAGCTATTGGCACCAGTAGGACTTCATTACCAGAACGAATATATTTGATTCATAAATATTTTGAATTCATAATCAACTTTGTCCATTCGTTGACAGATTTTCTAGACACAGATATATTTAAATATTATATTGTCTGCTTCCTTCTCCAGCTGTGATCACGGAAAATACAGTATTTGTTTATTGTGACCCAAAGATTTGACATTATCTTATATCTCAGATTTCTGTGGTTTCCCACACACATTTGTTACGTATAGAGAACTCATACATGTATTATGTACTGTGAACACATTTGTGTATTTTGTATTGTGAACTTGTGTAATTTGTATTATGAGCACACACACACACACACACACGTGTTTTGTGCCGTGAACACACTCATGTATTATTTATTGTGAACTCCTACATGCACTATGTATTTTATGGTGCATGTTTCATGCATCGATTTCCTCTGTATTGAACCATTATTCTTAATTTTTTTCTTTTTTTCCTTACTGTGTAAACTTCCTTACGCACCTTATTTGTCATAGGGTTTCTTTGTCTTTTTTAACCACTATATTTTTCCTTGCCACGAACTTTATTAGGAGCTTTTTTGTGCCGTTTCTTTGTCGTGACTTTCCATTGTCATGCAGACTCTTTCTTGTGCAGTTTCTTTGCTGTGCACTTTCGGAATCGTGCTGGACCAACTCTGTCAGGCATTGCCAATTCTTTTTTATATTTTCCTTGACACACGTTTGTAGATTCGGCTCACGTCCCTTGTCATTGGCTTTTTCTTGTCACGGACTTTCTCTCTTGTCATCATTCCAGCAACTGACTGTCAAGAGGGGAAAGAGAGAGAGAGAGAGAGAGAGAGAGAGAGAGAGAGAGAGAGAGAGATCACTGACTCTTGGCTGACTGCCACTTCTTGTCGTAATTAGAAAGTTGTTGTGATAGATTTTGACGGTGACGAGGAATGTGTGTGTGTGTTTGTGTGTGTTGTGTTAGTTTTCAGAGGACACATCAGGAAGGGATGTAGCTAGTGAGATACCAGAGAAAGAAATACATGTACTATATATATATATATATATATATATATATATATATATATATATATATATATATATAGATAGATAGATAGATAGATA
>JAYMFT010084952.1:0-14187 GCA_038088735.1 Panulirus argus | reverse complement strand
CTCACTTCCCAGGCCCTCTCATCCCCAGCAGACTGCATACTTGCCCCTCTCTCCAAAACTCTTGCATTTACCTCCCTCACCAACCCTCCATAAATAAATTAAACAATCATGGTGTCATCACACACTCCTGCCACAGACCGCCCTTAAATGGGAACCAATCGTTCTCTTCTCTTCCCACTTGCACACATGCCTTACATCCTTGATATAAACTTCTCACTGCTTCTAGCAGCTTACCTCCCACCACAAATATTCTGAAGACCTTCCTAATAAATATAAATGAATAAATCAAATCTAAAGGTAAACAAATCAAAAAATATGAAATCAAAAACAGGATGTCAGAAAATAAGAACCTCTCCGGGCAACTTAGGATAACTATTTTCTTCTCATTATTCACTACTAATAAGCAGCCTACAAAATTTGTAATGACTGTTAATTTTGGTATAATTTATTTACAAAATGTATTCAGTTTATATATATAGGAATTACAGCACATATACTACATAAATGAAATCATTAATCTAACAAAGTTAAGCTAATAACTCTTTGCATTTCCTGCTACAAGATATAGACATGAAATCTCACAAGTTGTAAAATATTAGCATTAAAGGGTCATTGTCATATGACAGCTGCTGTAAAATGATAAATCCATCTATATCCATCAAATATGCAAATAATCGTATGAACCACTGAAATATATATTTACAGCACATTCTTAGACATTAAGCATTAATTACAATATCAGAGTATGTTTACATACCGTATTTTGCTTTCTTTCTCGGACTGAGGGTAATGCAGCCTGAGTGAGTAGTGGTTTAGGTGGCTCAGGAGTACCTTGTCCACTCGGACGTATAGTGTTACAATATGATGGGGAGGCGTTGCAACCACTCTTGTTTATCACTATCTTCCCTCCGCTTAAACTGTTGCAAAAAAAAAAGTTAGATCAATGAGGCAGTCCAAAAACACTTACTATCAAAATCTATATACCTTTAAAACAAGATGTTTGAAACTGGATGCTTCCCAAGCATTTTAATCAGCATCTGCTTTGAAATTCTGAGTTGATTTGAATATCAATAATGCAAACATTCTGGCAACTTTTGCAACTCTTAAGATAATAGGATGTGGGATGGCTGCTCCATAAGAGAGAGAAATGGGAAATACGCAGTATAGAAGTAAAGAAACAAGAAGCAGAGTAAACATCAACCAGTGAAGATAAGGGTAGCAACAATATCTGAAAGATACTATGGAGTTAACCATTCTATGGCTGACTACTGACAATATTGCTTGATTAAAGAGCTATCATGTGATAAAAGGAAAATAGTAACTTCTGCTATAGTGGTGCTAATGCTGACAACTGAAGAAAACTGACCAAAAATTGCATACCTAAAGTATTATATTACGAATGTTATGGATATCTCTATGCTATAAAAGACATACATCATTATGCTAAGAACTTAAAGACTAACATTTAGTCCATGTACAAAATTTTCCACAGTGTAAATGTATCTTAGATTACCTGTTCATGCACTTAACCCCATCTTTCAGTTTATTCTCATCATAAAAATAATCTTGACTATTTTCTTGCTCTTCAGTATTATCAGGAACTGGGCTTGAAATCAGTACATCTGAACTAGTGATGGGATAGTCAAGAGTGAAGATTTCGTCTAGGTTGGGGATGAATTTGGAAACATCCTGAGGAATGCATGTGTCTTCATTCAAGTCATGAATCAGGGTGGGTACATCCAAGAGCGGTACACATGTGTCACCACCTGAAGGTGCTAAGTGGGTTAAGTCTTCAGGCTCCTCCTTCAACACTGAAAAACAGATATGCATCCTGATTAGATGAATAAAAAAGTCACACGTATTCAGCTACATTTGGAAAAAGCATTAAGTGAAGCATTACACAGTAACTACAAGCAAACTCCATTCTGTTCTTTGCAATATGTGTGCAAACTATACTTATCTCATGTGTTAAGAAGTATAAAGTAAAAAAAATTTTTTTCTTCAATAACAAAATTGTCATCCCTCCTAGATACTGCCTTAGACTATAAACTAAATGTTAAAGTACAAAATCAAGAGTAAAATGATCATGAAATCATCTTAAATGTCTAATTATCTGCAGGTGAGCTAAAGGTGATGTAATCATCAGTAAGTGAGCTATAGGTAATGAAACTATCAGTCGGTACGCCACAAATGATGTACTTTTCAGTAGGTGACCTACAAATGATGCAAACATTATCTGCATTGTTTCCATTGTCTATCATCTGATGCACCACCACCAATTTAGGTTTCTCTGTTAAGCAAGAGACAGAAGTATCTTGTCTATAACTTTATATGTGAACAAAAGATGTTCAGGAGGAAAGATTTTAGTTCTTTTATGGGATTAAGCTTTGGTATAGTCTATGTCACTCTACTTTACAACAATTTTCTGTAAGCCTTCAATAGATATGGAGCATTAGGTACTTTATATAAATTTTCTGTAGGACTTCAGTAGATATGGAGCAGTAACTTCTAAAGTAAATGAAAAGATTTGAGAATTGCTGAATATCAGAGTACCTCTCCAGAAATGTGTAGCAGAAAGTTCTCAAGAAAATTATAATTATAGTAAACTGGTTCATGCTGTAAACTTAAACACACTCAGTCATCATGTTCTCTTAAATCATTAATCACTTGCCTTAACCTACATTAATAACACCTATACAGTATGTATATTCTTTCTATAGTGACCAACATGACATGGGCAAACCATGCCCCTATCAAGTATGTATGCAAATTTCAGCTTTCACAAGCTGAGCCAGGCTTTTGTGATAATATATTCTAACTATCTATCTATCTATATCTTTGATGCCTGTTCCCTTCTGGAACATCCTCAAGGGGGTGGCTATGGCAATAAAGTCTCCATAACTAGTGAACTCCAGTGCCATTTCCCAGCCTTTAGTGTCTTACCCTTAACAGGCCACTGGCAGAGGGCAAGTCTAGAACAGTGTATGCAGAGACTCCTACCTGATGTTCCTACTGGCTACTACTACTTAATGCTCCTACCTAATGTTCCTAACTATCATTTCTACTTAATGTTTCTACCTTAATGTTCCTACCTACTACTTCTATCTAATGCTCCTACCACTTTGCCAAAAGGCAGGGGTAGTAAAGAGCACTAGCCAGAGGAAAATGTAGAGTTATGAAGAATGAGCTATGCACATCAAGTGTTGTCAAGTGATATGCGAGACAATGAGAGATTGTATGTTTTTGGGTGAGGCAGAAAGGTAAGACAGCTACCTGGGTCAGAGGAATGCAACTTGATGATCACTTAAGTGCTGGCTCACTATGCAGCTGTCACTATTAACCTTCCTGATACTTAAGCGGGTAGTACTAGTAATATACCTCCCTGGTTGTTGGATGTTTACCAACTGATACCTACCAGTGAATATATAACTGTCAGATATCTTGGACTTGTGCCTAACAGAAGGTAGAGTATAATGTACTAATACCCCCTTAATAGGGTGAACAATCTGTGGCAATTTGGATGAATTCTCAAACTTACAGACATTCAGAAGTTTTACTGCTGCTGGTTTAGTCTCTCAGATAAGTCTTACATCAAACATTAGAGGATCCAACTCTCACATCCTCAACACAAGGATCACTCTTGGGACCAGTTTCCTTTGTCATATATATTAACGATATCAATAATGGGCTGCATTGCAAGATATCAGTATTCACTGATGATACAAAGCTGGGAAATAAATCTAAAAAATGTTCTTGAATATCTGCAGCTTCAAACTGGCATAAACGAACTGATGAACAGAGATCATAAGTGGCAAATGAATTTCAATACTGGTAGTAAAAATGAAAAGGCAAGCTATAGTATGAATTCTGTTGAATTGCAAATGGTAAACAAGTAAAAAGACTTGGGTGTAATAATCTCTGGTGACCTAAAACCAAGTAAGCAGTGTACAGAAGCAGTGAAAAGAGCAAAAAAAAAATTTGGGTTTCATAGGTACAACCCTCAAATTCAAGTCCAGGGAAATCATCCTCACCCTTTACAATTCATTGGTTCATACACATCTTGAATACTGTATTTAATTTTGGTCATCCTACTTAAAAAAAAAAAAGGGGGGGGGGGAAGAAGAAGAAGAATGAAGAGTGTAAAGTGTCGAGCTACCAAGATGATTCCTAGACTAAGAAACAAATCCTAGGAGATGAGATTAAATGATGAATCGATTCAACTTAGAAAACAGAAGATGAAGAGGTGATCTAATACAAGTATTCAAAAAGATCATAGGCTTTGGTAATCTTGATCTATCAAGTTACCTACGACTTGAGCAATCTGATTTTCCTCTTAGTAATGCATAGAAACTCTTTGGCAAACAATTTATCTCGAAAGACAAAGTACTTTTTTCTTCAACAGGATTGTTAATATATTGAATGATTTGCCAAGCAGAGTGGTTGAAAGCAGTACTATTGATATGCTTAAGAAGAGACTTGATAAATACTTTGGTTCAAGTCCACAACTTTCATTATTTGTGCCTCCATAGTCAAAATGACAACTTGCAGGTAATTCTCTTTCCATTATCTGTATGCCTTCTAACTTTTACTCCACAGTTCTGTGAGCACAAACAGCCTTGAAAGGAGCCAATGGTCTGTTGCTGTTTGAATTCTTTTGTATTCCTTTGTATTGACATAACGTCAGCTAACTTAAGATCACAAGCTATATCTAATATTGAATAACTTTCACTGTAGTGATGTAAAGCTCTATCTTACCTGTGCACTGTGGATCACCATTTCGGAACATGAGATATCCCTTATTCATATCCTCTGTACGAGGGGCAAAGACCTTGGATGTGGCAGCAACAGGTGGACGTGGAGGGGGAGCTGAAGGAAGACGTACACCTACACTGCTTGTCACCTCTTCAACCTGAAAAGGTAATTCTAAAGGTAAAAATCTTTGATATCACTAGAAATATAATCTTGTGCTCAAAACTCACATTTAAGATGAACATAGGATGCACACCTTCTGTGAATATTTCCATGACTGGTACTCATTAATGTTAATTTTTTTTTTTCATTAAGCATAATACCCTGGCATTTAGAGCATGTCTAAGGGAGATGATATACCAAAGAATTTTCATCAAACCAAGCATCAGTTTTTAAATATTTATTCTACGATTTTAATCTTAGAATTGTTGGCTTGGGCTGAATATGACTGTAGCAATTCTGTCATAATTCTATTAATAACCTTAATCTTTGTTTCTAGTATAAATACATCTACAAAGAAAAAACAAATTTTTTACAACCTACATGAATTACTCTGATTAAGAAAATAACATATCACAGGAAATCTAAAATATCCAGGCTCTGTAATTGCTTTGAGAAGACTGCTGTGTGTAGGTAGAAGTATATTGTAGACAGTAAAAGAGCATCTCTCACTGCAGTCATTACTCTAAAACCAAGCTATCAAAGATGATTACAGTACAAGTTGAAGAGAATAGAGAATCATGAGATTAGATTCTCTTTACCAGTCCTCATAATACATATAAAATACAACCACTGATGGAATAAAGAAGGACCATAAACCTAAAATAAGTATATCAAGGGCTTACTACAAAAGTAAAAAATTTATGTTTTATCCCAAAACTCAGCCAATATTTCCAAATTCTCAGTTATAACCCCACAGAGTACCTACATTTCCTTTGCCCATCCTTCACAAAAGTTTTCCGTACTGATACAAGTGCATTATTAACTGTACATACAGTTCTACAAATCTATCCTTTCATACCTAATTGCCTTTCCTGCCTAAGTGAGGTAGCATCAGGAAATTCTTTTTAATGTTGAAGACTCTAGTCACGGACAAAAGACCACAACAAGGGAGGGCCCTAACTGAAATACAGAGAGAATTAAGAAACAGAAAAAGAAAAGACAAGGGAAAGCATTTATGATTTTGGAGGAAGTGAAAGACCTGTCTTTTGAAAAGTGCAGGTCATAGTTATTGGGAAAAACATGAGAAGGTAAAGAGTTCCAAACTCTGACTTGTAGGGAGAGAAGCAGGTATCAAAATGGCCCACCTTTGAGTTGCCAATGGCCACAATTGTTTCATTTGCACACATCCCATCTCCTTTGGTCACATACCATGCACTGAAACATCAGCTCAACATCTACAGCTAAGCCCTGGTACATTGCCCCCATGTACCACAGTGATCTAATTCATCCTATTCAGCACATGGCTCTCACCTTCCTGAATGTTCAAGCCCTATTACCCCAAAACCTCCTACAATCCAACCTTCCATTTCCTTCTCTGTCATCCCTTCCTCCTTCCATGTATTCCTTACATGTATCCTTTAATTTATACTTTCTTCACTCATCTTCTCCATATGACTGAACCATTTCAGCACACCAAGTCCCATATTCTCAGTCAGACCATCCTTATATGATCAAAGCATTTCAGCACATCCAGGCTCATCCTCTCAGTCAGACCATGCTTACTACTGCACATCTGTCTGACTTTTTCCTTACACAATCAATCCATATCACACCAAATGTCATCCTCAGGCATTTTATATCCAACAAACCCAAAGTCATCCCCACTTTTGCATTCATGACCCAAGACTCTAATCAAAATAAAAACTGCTGTAAGTACTATACTGTACCTTCAAAAATACCCATTTTCGTCCTTACAAACATCGACCTCTTCCTCCAGATGATCCTTAATGTACCCTTCTTTCACCCTATAATTCATTTTGGCCTCCATGACTCTATACATTGTTACATCCATCCCAAATATCTAAGGTACTATCTCCTCCAGGTTCTTCATATTTCAAAGTGCACTCATTTCATTCTGTCTTATCCCCCTGCTGCACTTCATGACCTTATTTTCTACAAATACTCAATTACACTTGTGGAATTTCTCTCTTGAGTCTGCCACCAAAGATATGTCATCTGCAAACAGCAAATGATTCACCTCCCAAGCCCCCCAACCCCAGCAAATCGTAGACCCACCTCTCGAAACAAGATCCTTGCATTTATCGCTGATCATGTTAAACAGCCATGGTCACATCACACAATGTTGATGTAGACTCACCTTTGCTAAGAGCCACTCATCCTCTTCCATTCCTACTAAAACAAGTGCCTCACTTTCCTGGTAAAAACTTTACTGCATTCAACAGCTTTCCTCCCACACCATATATTCATGGTATCTTTTTTAATGCCTCACTGTCAGCCCTAACATATACTGTTTTCAGATCCATAAATAAAACATATAAATCCTTCTCTTTCTTCACGTATTTCTTGAACAAGTTCTTCAGAGCAAACACTTTGAACCATACATCTCTACCCCTCCTAAAGCCAAAAATACTCCTCCTTAATCTGATCCTCTGTGCATGCCACCCCTTTAAATCATCACTCTCCCAAACTCCTTACCAGGTATTTTCAACTTTGTCATTATGAATGTTATGGTAAAAAGTGAGGTTGTGAAAGCTTTGTGCTCCATAAAGAGTTGCAACACAGCAGGAGTGGATGGGACTGAAACTGATATTCTATAGAGAGGGGGTGACAAAGCTGTTTGAAAGTTTGTAAGGCTGTTCAGTGCGTGTATGCCTCAAGATAAAGTGCCAAATGACTGGCAAGAAGCACGAAATGTGTTCACATATAAGGGCAAGGGGGATAAAAATAACTGTTCACACAATTGAGGAAAATTACTAGGAATATTACACTTACTACTTTTAACAAAAAATCTTTGTTTCTCATTACCTGTGTTTGTTTTGACCTCCTTAATCCCAGAAAATGCTGCCCATACTATTTTATTTCAAAATCAAAGTTATGTGATGGAGTTCACCAGTTATGGAGACTCTTTTGCCATGGCCACCCCTTCAAGGGAGTTCCCGATGGGAATGGGCATTAGAGATATAAAGAGATATAGGCTGTGTGCATTTATCATGCAAATCCCAGTATTACATGCTACAATGTAATACAAATATGAAATAATGCAACACTAACCTATAACATCAATTTTGAAAAAGTGGTAGCAAATAGTGATGAAGTGAAGAGATGAAGTAAGTACTTTGAAGGACTGTTGGATGCGTTTAATGGTAGGGTAGCAAATGTAGGGTATTTGGGTTGGGGTGGGGTGCAAGGTGATAGAACCATGGGTAGTGGTTTGGTGAAGAGAGAAGAGGTGATGAAGGCTTTGCATAAGATGAAATGCAGTAAGGCAACAGGAGTGGACAGTCCTGCAGTTGAATTTCTGAAGAAAGGTGGTGACTGTGTTGTTGACTGGTCAGTTAGGAATTTCAATGATTGCATGGTGAGGTGCTTCAGGATTGCCAAATGCATGTATAGTGTCACTTTATAAAGACAAGGGGGACAAACGTAAGTGTTCAAACTACTGAGGAATAAGTTTGGGGAGTGTATCTGGTAAGTTGTGTGGGAGAGTAGTGACCGAGAGGGTGAAGGTATGTACACAGCATCACACTGGGTAGGAACAGAGTGGTTTTAAAAGTGGTAAAGAGTGTGTGGATGAGGTGTTTGCATTAAGGATTGAGTGAGAAATACTTAGAGAAACAGAAGGATTTGTATGAGGACTTTATGGATATGGAGAACATACAATAAGGCTTATAGAGATGCCTTGTGGAAGGTCTTACGAGTATCTGGTAAGGGAGGAAAGCTGCTGGAAACTGTTATAAGTTTTCATCAAGGGTGTGTGTTTACAAGTTGGAAGAAAGGAAGATAATGAGTGTTTCCAAGAGAAGGCTGGTCTGTGGTAGGGGAATGTGATGTCACCATGGCTGTTTGTTTTTGAATGGGGTGGTGAGGGAGGTAAATGCAAGGGGGATGAGGGGGCCTAAGAAGTGAGTCTGTTGTTTGCTGATGACAGCACGGATGGCAGATTTGATCAAGAGCCTGCAGAAGCTGGTGTTTGAGTTTGGGGATGTGTGTGAAAAGAGGAAGTTGAGAGCAAAAGTGAATAAAAGGAAGGATATTAGGTTTAGCCAGGTAGAGGGTCAGGTTAGTTGGGGTATGAGTTTTGAATGGAAAAAAATTGGAGAATGTGAAGTGTTTTGGATACCTGGGAGTGAACAAGGCAGCAAATGAAAGTATGGAGTGGAAGCAAGTCACAGGGTGGGTAAGGGGGAAAAGTTTCTGGAAGCACTGAAGAATGTGCATAAAGAGAGGTCATTATCTGGGATAGCAAAAATGGGTATGTTTGAAGAACTAGCGGTCCCATCAATGTTGTATTGATGTGGAAGGGTTCAAAATGAAGTGTTTGAGGACAATATGCTGTGTGAGCTGGTTTCAACATTTAAGTAATAAAAAGGTAAGAGAGAAAGGTGTGGTAATAAAAAGAGTGTAGCTGAGAAAGCTGTGGAGGGTGTGCTGATGGTTTGGACACATGGTAAAGATGAGTAAGGATAAGTTGACAAAGAGGGTACAAGTGCAAGAAGTGGAAGGGACAAGGAGAAGGGGAAGACCAAACTGGAAATGGAAGAATCGAGTGAAAAAGATTTTGAGCAATTGGGCCTGAACATGCTGGAAGGTGAAAAGTGTGCATGGGATAGAGTGAACTGGAATGATGTGGCATACAGGGGTTGGTGTGCGGTCAATGGACTGAACTAAAGCATGTGAAGCGGTTGCAGTAAACCATGGAAAGGTCTGTGGGCCCTGGTTGTGCATAGGGGGCTCCTGTTTCAATGCATTGCACATGACAGCTAGAGAATGGATGTGAGCGGATGTGGCCTTTTTTCATCTGTTCCTTGAGCTACCTTGATAATACAGGAAATGGTGATCAGCTATGAAAAAATGTTTGCTTACTAACTATTTCTAATGACATCTTTAACACCGGAAAATATCTCATAAAGCTGTGTTTTCCAGATAAATATTATATTAATTATATGGATTACCCTCTCTAGATACACAAATATTACACAGTTGCAATGCGACAACAAGATGATAGATTGACAGTTATGACACTGACAGTGTCTTAATGGCACATTTTGGGTAATTTTTCAGTGCGGTAATATGGTACACTGCCGCCAATATTCAAACATAAAGCCAGGTACACAGAAGTACTGTTACATTAATCAAAGTTTATGTAGCTTTAAATATTCCTTGGCTTTAATTCCTCTCCCATAACTTGTGCATGGAACATATACAGTACATACCCATTCTCATTTTATTCAAATATAATCAACTTGTCAACACTGTGCTTAAGTAATACTTTTCTTTCTTAGTGACTGACAGGGCATGAGCAAATAACATGCCTCAATCAAGGCCATCTCGGGTGAAAGAAAGAATGTGAGGAGAAAGTATAAATAAACAAGGCTGTCCAAGAAGTTCAACAAAGGAGGAGAGAGAATATAAGATGTGAATGTGGAATGTTAAGAAGTTGATACAAGAAAGCAAAGGAGGAGTAGATGAAGATTTTGGAAGAAAGTTTAGGGAAAATATGAAATTGCACTGGAAGGTGAAGAAGTAAAAAAGGTGGGTGTAACAGTGGAAACATTAATGTGAGGAGTAAGAATGAGGAGTTGCTGAATCAAAAGAAGGGAAGGGAAAAGATGATGGAAAGAATATTTTGAAGAAGTGATCAATGTGGAAGAAGGTAAGGCAGCAGTTGTAACATGCATGGGTATGGAGTAAGGAAGGAAGAGGATACAAGTGCAAAGGTATGGAGTATGGAAGGAAGAGGATACGAGTGCAAAGACCTATAGTAAAAACGGAAGTAAAAACAATAATGAGGCTGAAGGTGGCAAAGGTACCTTGAGTGGTTGGGATTTCAGCTGAAATGGTGAATATGGAGCAAAAAGTGTGATGGGGTAGATACATTTGATATGTAATTTAGCAAGGAAACAGTAGGTTTTGCCTGAGGATTGGGTGAAAGCTATTTTTCCTTTATTCAAAGGAAAGGTAATAAGGATGTATGTAGCAAATATAGGGGCAAGTCTACAAATCCCTACTTTCATTGAAGATTAGTAAGGCCTCTCCATCAAAATCATTACCAAAGAGATTCCTTGTTGAATTTGCTTATGAAATTAGTGAACCACTAAGCCATATTTTCAAGCTCTGTTTGCAAAGTGGAACTTTTCCCAAGACATGGAAAGGTACTGCCAATACACCTCTTCCTAAGAAGAACATTATACAGCAACTGGGAGATCTTAGACCTCTTTCCATCACCCCTGATCTTGGTAAAATGTTGGAGGGCTTTGCTGCTGAGCAGGTCTTGGAAGATATCAAACCAAATCTTGATCCCAGACAGTATGGCAATTTAAAAGGAAGTTCTACTTGTCACTACCTAGTTCATTTATTGGACACAGTATTAAAAGGAATTGAGCAACTGAAGAAAATGGCCCAGATTGTCCTAACTGATTTTCAGAAAGCCTTTGATTATGTGGATCACTCGGTAGCCATACGTGAACGCTTTCTGTCGGGATGTCGTCCTTCACTGTTAAACTTCATATCTAGCTTCTTTACAGGTCGCCAACACAGAGAACACTGTAATGATCCACCCTTTCGCTGGGATAATATTACTTGTGGGGTACCTCAGGGAACACACCTTGGACCCATTATATTCTTGGCAATCATCAACAGCATCTGCAGAGACGCCAATTTTCATGCTAAATATGTAGATGATATGACATTACCCGAAATAGTTGATGTTCAGCACAATATAATATTTACAATGCAAGACACATTGAATGATATTACAAGAGAGAGTGTTCATGTCAGAATGTCACCAACCCACAAAAGTGTGAAGTTATGGTAATCGGTCCATCAGAAAAACCAATAGTGACCCACAATTAACTTTAAACGATTGCAATCTACCGATAGTGCTCAAATGTAAACTCCTAGGTGTATATATCAGTAATGAAATGGAATGACCTCATCGATCATTTAACAAACAAGACTAACAATTGTATATTTATATTATATAGAGCACGTCATTTTGGCTTCGGCAGGGAAGCAATGCTAACACTTTACGTATGGTTCATCAGAACAACATTAGAATATGCAGCCCCAGTGTGGTACCCAGGCTTGACCCGAACGCAGCATAATCACTTAGAACGCATCCAAAAAAAGGTGCTTCAGAAGAATCCTTGGTTGTAACTATAATGAATATGAAAGAGCTTTAGAATTACTCAGTTGTGAATCGTTGTACAGCAGGCGTGAGGAACTAATTCAAAGGTTTGGAAGGGGTCTCCTGAATTTGAGGTCTCACAGACACATGTCACCAAATACTTTGTATGACATACACGGCAGGGACACAAGGAAAGGCTCACAATCACAACGTGTTATTAGATGCAGAACTACGCGGTATCAGAATTCCAGTATCCCATATATTGTATCAAAACATAACAACACACAGAATTCCTCATGATGTCTCATTTTAACAAGTTGTGTCTGTATAAGTTGACTTATATACATTATTTTGACATTATTAGCACTGATGTTCCTTTTAAATTCAAGCTAGTTATTGTAAACTAAGACACTATGTTTTATATTGAATTATTTAATGTATAATTTTCTTGGTCAATAAACCATTAATTATCATTATTATTATCGTTATGATACCCCATCCACCATTATAATGCCGAGAAACTGTGTAAATAATCCGAACATCACTGACTCCATGGAAGAAGAATGTCATGAATCCTCCTCTTGTTGATCCTGAGAAAATTTATCTGCCTCCTTTGCACATTAAGCTCGGGTTGATGGAGAACTTCATCAAAGGTATGGATAAAACTGGCCATGGATTCACATATTTGAGGAAAACATTCTGCAGAATCAGTGATGTAAAAATCAAGGATGGTATTTTTGTAGGAGCGCAGATCAGGGAACTGCTTCGAGATGAAAAGTTCGATGAAGAGGTAAATGAAGTTGAAAAAACTGCATGGCTGTCATTTAAGAGAGTTTGCAAAGATATTTTGAGAAATCACAGATCAGAAAACTACTGTGATGTTGTAAAAGACCAAGTGACTTAATATAAAGCTCTGGGGTACAATATAAGTCTAGAAACTCACTTTTTTAGATTCGCACTTAGACTTCTTCCCTGAAAATCTTGGGGCAGTCAGTGATGAGCACGGCGAAAGATTTTACGAGGACAATTTGGGCATGGAAAAGTGGTAAAAAGGAAAGTGGAGCCCCTCTACGTTGGCAGATTACTGCTGGACACTAAGGAAGGATGTTCCTGAGGCCAAATACAGGCGAAAATCGTACACTCCAACATTTCAGAGGTAAGTGATTTAAGTGTAATATCTGCCTTATCTATGAAT
This sequence comes from Panulirus argus, assembly GCA_038088735.1. NCBI lineage: Eukaryota > Metazoa > Arthropoda > Malacostraca > Decapoda > Palinuridae > Panulirus > Panulirus argus. Next base: position 934 of record JAYMFT010084952.1, on the reverse strand, counting down.
AATATACACGTATTATGACATTTTCATTGCTCTGTCACTTAAAAACGATGTCCGATAGAAACTTTCTAAAAACAGATTCGAATTCAGCGTAAGAAGTACCATAAGGTCCACCTACTTTAGTTCGTGGGACAAAAAAGTAGAATTTTTATTGAGCAGCGTTACCAGACGCAAAACTAAAAGGGGTCAAATGACGGGAAGGACCTCTTCTGCTATACCTCCCACTACGACCTTATTACGTTACACTTGAAAGGAAAACCTCGGACAGCCCCCAGCAGGACGTCTCTCCCTCTGCAAGATCTTGCGATGCGAGATTGTACACTGTACATGAACACAACCTTAGAGACATGTTGTGGGTCATAAAGAACGGATATCTGGCAGTTGGAGGTCCTGAGAGATCTTACTGACGCTCAGGTAAAGAAGGGATCAGGTAAGCAGGATAGGGCAAAGTATTTGGCCTGAGAGGCCGCGGGAAAGGATTTCCCTAAACGTCCGCTGCAGAGACGACGGGTGACAACAGACGTCAGGTGATGATGGCGGATGAGTTCTCTAGACTCTACGAATGGTCGCACATTCCTGATGAATCAACAGACATGATTGCCGAAGGTTTTATGGATGATGAAGACTGCCATTCCCGCAGACAGTGTGCTAAAGTCCAGTGATATATTCCTAAGTGTCTATTTAGACCAGTAGAATATCAGAAACAGAGATACTGTCACTTATCAACCAGTGAGTAACGGAATGGTAGAGAAGATGAATAGGAAGATTTTGTATACCATGCGTAACTTGACCCTAACATTTGTTCGTGGGTGAGGCAACACTGAAGTTCAGCGTACCATTAACTTGGCTTGGAATCTCCCGGTAGTGGCATGTCCTCCCGGTAGTGGCATGTCCTCCCGGTAGTGGCATGTCCTCCTGGTAGTGGCATGTCCTCCCG
>JAYMFT010084942.1:0-14187 GCA_038088735.1 Panulirus argus | reverse complement strand
ATATATATATATATATATATATATATATTCATATATATATATATATATATATATATATATATATATATATATCAACAGGTAAGGAAGAGTTGAAGAGGAGATGGTATGAGGATTTTGAGGGACTGTTGAATGTGTATAGAGATAGAGTGGCAAATGTGAGGAATTTGGGTTGGGTCGAGGAGGTATGCAAAGTAATAGTTGTGGCAAGTGGCTTGGTAAAAAGACTAAAGATGGCGAAAGCGTTGAATAAGATAAAGCGTGGCAAGGCGGCTGGAGTGTATGGGATTGCAGTTAAATTTCTCAAGAAAGTAAGTGACAATGATGTTGATTGGTTAGGTTAGGGTATTTGATATGTGTATGGTGCAAGGCAAAATGCCTGAGGATTGGCAGAATGCCTGAATAGTGCCATTAGATAAAGGCAAGGGTAACAAAATTGACTGTTCGAATTACAGAGGTATAAGTTTGTTGAACATGCCAGGTTAGTTGTATGGAAGAGTGGTGGCATGCACAGAGCATCAGACTGAGAAGGAACAGTGTGGGTTCATGAGTGGAAGATGTGTTTCCTTTCAAAAATTTGTGTGAAAAATATTTGGAGAAAGAAAATTAATTGTCAGTTTCATTTATGCATCCGAAGAGAGCACAGAAAAGGGTTAGTAGACACTCTTCATGAAAGGTGTTAGGTATCTGTAGCGTGGAAGGAAAGTTACCTGAAGCAGAAGAATTGTTGATTGAGTAAGGCATGTGTAGAGTGAGAAGAGAGGTGAGCGAGTAGTTCCATTTCAAGGTGTGTCTGCGTGAGTCTGCATCATGTGTTTGTGATGTCGTCATGGCTGTTTAATCTGGATAGTGAAGGAGGTAAATGCAAGGGTCTTGGAGAGAAGGACGGGTCTGCATTCTTCCCGAGGTAGGGGGGGCCTACGAGATGAGTCAGTTGCTATTTGCACATGACACGGCTCTGGTGACAGTTTAGAGTGAAAAACAGGCAGAAGCTTGTTTTTGAGTTTGAGAAAGTGTGTAAAAGGAGAAAATCAAGAGTAACATTGAAAAAAGCAAAATTTTTAGGTTTAGCAGTGGAGAGAGACAGGATAGTCGGAGCATGAGTTTGACTGGTTAAATCCTGGAGGAAATGGGGTGTTTTGAATATCTGGGAGTGGAAGTGGCAGCAGACTGAAGTGAGCCTAAAGGTGGATGAAGGGGCTAAGGCCCCTGGTGCAATGGGGCGTGTGTAGAAGATGTCACTTGTCTCTGAGGGTAAAGATGGGTATTTCTTATGGTAGAGTCGTCCCGACTGTGTTGTTTGGATACGAGGCCACCTAACACATACACACACACACACAAAGTGATCTATATGATTGGTTTGCAAGACAAAGTGGACTCCTAGTTGAATATATTTCTTGCTGATTCCAAATCATGAAGGCATTCAGGCGCAGCAAGGCCTGCGAAACGCTAGAGAGGGACAAGACAAGATGTGGCTGTGGTCGGACAAATGACTTATGCAATTTGAGCCTGGAAAATGTAGTCATGAAAATGGGGAAGGATTCGCACGGACCAGGGGGTTTATCGGGGATCATAAACTACCAGGAGTTGAGCTGCGAGAGAGACCTAACGAACATTACGTTGACCTTGACATCAGAGCAGCATGTTAGAGGGACTGCGAGGGAAGCAAACTTCGTTTTAATCAATGCTAAAATCGTGGACTGAGACGTATTATAATCCTGACGAGAGTATGCCGCTTCACTGTAGTCTGCTTATTTTGAAGAACCGTGTTGAGTTGCTGGAGAGGGTCTATAGGAATTTAACGAGAATGGCAGCAGAATTAAGTGGAATAAGGTACATTACAATAAGAAGAGGTGAAACTCTCATCCTACGTATATTAGAAGGATGAAAACTCGATTCTTTTGGTGTTATTTCTCTTCAACCTTCCCTTTCCTTAAGCCGCGATGTTGGTTTCTATTATATAAGAATTGTTCTTGCGAACTGTCTGCACGTGTCTCCACTCCGAAGGTTTGAACCCGTGGCACGGTTATGGCTGTTGTTTCCAGTTGCTTCTGTGTGAAAACCGACCACTCAAGTATCGGCTGTTATGATACCTTCTTTCCTAGAACAGCTAAGCTGTGGAATTCTCTTCCTTCTTTTATCTTTCCCTCTTCATAACACCTTTGTTCCTTTAAGAGTAAGGTCTGTAAACACTTGCAGAGCCCAAATTAATTTTTATTTTTTTCTGATGAATTTTTTTCTTTCGCCCAAGAGGGCTTTGGTTTCGAAATATTAGTTTTCTATGCTATGTTGGTCACAATGAAGAAAAGGGATTATTAAGAGTCCATAACACAGTTAGCATGGAATAGTTCTTCGAATACCAAGAAAGAGACAGGACAAGTGGACATAGCTGGAAGCTAGGCACGAGAATGGAACGAAGGGACGTAAGGAAGCATATCGTCATTAACAGGATGGAGAGCCCAAGGAACCAGTTAAGCGAAGAATAAGGAGATATGACCACCACTGGAAAATTCAAGGCACAATATGACAGTAGAATAAGGAAAGAAGACAGGGACCCATGAGCGACAAACTTCCTCCCAGTAGGAACAAATACGTATTAACAGATAGATGATAACTATTCCCGGAATAGATAAATAAGAATCTAGAAATACGTATGAAGCATTGAGCCAAGCACTCACACTTCAATAAACCTGTACCTTAGAATTTTGCACCGTACAACTGTTTTCGTTTTCTCCACTTCGCCAGTCCTGTCCAAACCCTACCTCCCCTCCTGACCATATACAAAGAAATGGTCGAGGACGACGGTGTTTACAGGGAGTGTAGTGTGTCACTATGTGGCCACAGGTTGGAGAGGACCAGGTTAACAGGGAGGTCACCACGAGGCCAGAGGTTGGTGAAGGCCAACATAACAGAAAGAGAGTGACCCACCATGCGACCACAAACACTGTCTTAAGATTAGGTAGTAATTATATAGTCGATGAATGACGAGTTAATTGTTGGTGATGTGAAAGGGGTTCATAGGAAGGTATAACGAAGGGAAGATGCTCATTGAGATGATTATCGTAATTTGTATTTTCCTCATTTTCAAAATAAGAGCTTGTGCTGGCGTTGCATGACTGACCCCGTGGCTCTACCCACGGTTGAGACCTTCCCGTCGGCACTGTCCTTGTCTGAGACCCTCCCCTCGGCAGTACCCTAGGCGGAGGAGGTCTGTTCCCCACAGCACTACAAGCGGGTGGGAAGGGAGTGGGGAGTTTCACTCAGGTTTATGAAAGTTGCACCATCAGGCAGATTTCGCCAGAGTAAAGTCGTGGTGCAGCCGCCGGCAGGTCCACACCCGCACTCCCCCATAAAACCTTTTTTTACTCTGCTTTTTGCATACAAGAAATATGACTGTTGATGACACTTACATTCCCTCCATGATTTGCCCAGCTGTACATTCAGTGTTGATCTCGTTTGTGGAAGCTGATGAATAGAGACATATTCAGGAATTCGTAATATGAACACATTGATATGCTTTTCTCTCTGCCTGTTACATATTATTTCCATATCATTATGTCGCACACAAGCTATTGAGCAGACCCTCTGGTTTTGGCGTCAGTGGATGATCTATCCCACAGTCATTCTCCTGTCATTGCCAAGCTCCCATTCTCCGTCATTCTCCGTCATTCTCATTCTTTTGCTTCTCTTGAGCCCACACAGGTCTCGTTTGTCATTCTGTACATTATTTTCATGTTTCTTTTCCAAGAGTTCCATTTAACGTAGTAGCTGAGGCCTTCTGCTACGAAAATCTGCACTAACCAGAGAGTAAGATCATTCTGCTTTACCTCTGCGCCTCTCAAGCCACCACCTCCCTCCAAAAATCCAGTGTAACACTTGACAGACTTTCTCCCGATACCCACCGGCGTCCATTTGAGGCCGTACCTGCACAACATATCCTTCCATCTTCTTCGCACCAGGTCACTCATGGGACACGTTCCGTCATCCCCAAGCAACCATCTCACCGCAGTATAGAGAGAGAGAGAAAAAAAATCATCTCTTACAACTACGTCAACAGCGAGCGAATATTACCCCGGATTTCTTTTTCTTTTCTTATTTTTTTAGTTTTCTGACTTTGGCATCCCTCATGACCATTCGGTTTGATGTTTCAGATCTTCTCTCTCTCACTGCTGTTTTAATTTATATTCTGCCACAGGGAAATGAAATATTCAAGAGATGCTTCGTTCTCACTCCACTCCCAATGTGTGTGTGTGTGTGTGTGTGTGTGTCTGTGCGTCTGTGTGTCTGTCTGTCTGTGTGTCTGTGTGTCTGTCTGTCTGTTTGTGCGTATATATATATATATATATGTGTGTGTGTGTGTGTGTGTGTGTGTGTGTGTGTGTGTGTGTGTGTGTGTGGATTCGGGTCCTACCATTCGGTTAATTCCAAGAGATTTACAGCCAAAGAGAAGAGAAAATATTTGTCACTAGGGAATTCTTTTTCAATGACAGTCTAAGATTTTTCTGCCTCTATGAAGTTTTTTCTTTATCAGTAATTTATGACCTTATTTCTTTATCAGTAATATATACAGGTAACTAAATGCATTGTGAAACAATGTTTTTGACCACATGTATGGCTTCTTCATTTTGTTTGAGAGGAGACGCGTAAACCGGTAATCGTATTACATCTCTTACTGGTTAGCTATGCAGAGGCACTAATATAGAAGAAAGCTGGATGCTCTCGTGCTTAGTTTACTTGTGATCCGTGACCCAAATGTCATTAAGCAGCTGAAAGGCACTCTTTTTTCCAAGGTTTCATCCCCAGTACAACAGCAGATAGATAGAAAAGAAAATGTGATTCCAGAGCTCTGTGTTAATGCACTCTTCTGTCGTTCCTTCTAGCTTTCATCACTTCCTCAATATTTTTGAAGTCTTCTGCAAATAAGTATCAGCCAAGATGGCAGCACATGTGTAATCCCACACCGGCTGCTTCCCCTTCTTTTAAACTTATGACATCAAACTGTCAGGGAGTTTGCCTCTTCCATCAGGCCTGAGGAACTGGAGAGACGTTCCAACTTGAAATTCAGCAGATCCAAAATTTCACAAGTTAATGTCATGATTCTCTCTGTGTCTGGCGTACCATTCAATAGAACTTTACAACTCAGAGCATGTCAGCCATATTGGTTGGCTACTTCTCTGTCGCGGGTACAGTGGTGTCTGCTGTACATAGGCGCTGCAAGGTGAAGGGCTTTACCAATACTAAGGTCATGTGGGTCGAGACGAGTACCCATATAAGAGTTTGGGACGGCAGATGTCACATGCGTGAGAGACTTACAACCTGTAGCTGGGCCATCCTCATGAGACCCTTAGTTTGATCCAGTATGGCTAAGGCTGAGCTACCCTAATGAGAGCCTTAGTCTGACGCAGTATGGCTAAGGCTGGGCCATCCTCATAAGAACCTTAGTTTGATCCCGTATTTCTAATCCTTTATCCACTATCGGTTTTTCCTCAGCTGCCTTGCTTGTAAGTTCTCAGAGAAGTTGACCTAAGTGGGTTGCCGTATCTACAGAGTTATCCCAAGGCTTAGCTATAGTAATGAAATTAGGATCGTTATTTACTTGTTGAGCTCAGCAGGGATTCCGCGAGCATTTCGAACCCCAGGTCGCTGAAGGAAGTGCAAGACAATAAAGCTGGAATGACGGTGTGAGAGGCACTTTAATGGGGAGGCTTCCTTTCTCCCGCTGGGAGTCGTCTGAACGGAGTTTTAAGGTCTGAGGACTCTTTTCCAGGAGTTCCTGCAGGTCTGAGGCTCCACTGCTTCCAGTACCATGGAATTCATGGATTCCCTTGGAGTGAGAAGTCCTTCAACGAGAGTGTTCTGCCTTTCGTCAAAAGACGATGATGCAGCCTCGCCGAAGGTGACTTTTCACTCGCAATGTAACTCCAAGTAGACGGAGTCCGGCAGCACCTATCCGTCTATATATATATATATATATATATATATATATATATATCTGCCTATCTATATTTCTATCTATTTATCTATCTGTCTATCTATTCATCTATCTGCTGTCTATCTGTCTATCCATCTATCTATCTGTCTATCCATCTATCTATCTATATAAGGTGCGGCAGGGTTCAGAGGGTCGTGGTCATTCATAGCCCCCTCAGTCTTTCATATACCACTCCCTAAATTACCACCTCGTGGGATTACATCAGCGTCCAGCTGTTCATAAGGGAGGACTGGATCCTGTTTTTCTCCTCGCCGCTAGATGAACGAGACTCATGCCAGTGATATCCAGTCATGGCCCCTGGCAAATATAATCCAGATCTCGCTAATGCAGGCGTGGGTAATAAAACCACTTATGCCACAATATGGTATCCACTCCAGGGACCCATAAAAGTCTCTCTCTCTCTCTCTCTCTCTCTCTCTCTCTCTCTCTCTCTCTCTCTCTCTGAAGCTCAACTCGTCTCGTAGCTGCTTATGAAAACCGGTTCTTTTCCTTTCCACGTCTGAGAATCCTTCCGCCGAATTTAGGGCGAGGATCGTCTTCCCCCAATACCTGCTCCATTTGTTTTCCTGCCCGGCATTGTTCTGTATCTTGTCTTGTCAGTCTTCGCCTCCTCCTGTGGTAATAGACACACGTATGTATCATTTCCATAACGTAATTCCTTGCATACGGATTACTTCCTTTTTTCCTACAGGTTGATTACCTATCATGGACCCAGTTATCAAAAACCTAATGATCATCAAATCACATAACTGTTAGAGATATACGTGGTTAAATGATTGAACGAAGTTATGACACGAAGTCATAACTACATTTCATGTAAAATTAATTCGAGTTATTGTTTGATATTTGCTATGAACTAATTTTGAGATCCTTCAGTTTTTTTTATTGACAATGCTCTTAACTTTAATTTGGAGGACTAATTTTGAGCGAACACTGAATAATTCTAATAGCATCTTCGGACAGAGTTAAGTATAAAGTTAACTGAGCGTGTCAAGAAATGTGATGAGCATAGGAAAGTTCTCTTGGAATATATATAAAAAAAAGAAGTATGGAATGTGCAAATGCATTTCATGTTTACGAGCAACGCATGTTTGAAAAGAGGCGAAGAGTTCATCTTTTTCACGGAGTGTTGTTTCAGTATTTGGTTATGAAGTCTTGCAAGTACCCTGGTCAGCCTGAAGATGGTGGGGCGCGTACCTTAAATGTGTCTGCCAGGCGGACTTTGCCCGTGTACCCAGCTATTTACGAGTCCCACGAGAACTTTCGAAAGAGATTCTCAAATGCCTGGCAAGGAGGGAACTCTCCAGGTAATCAGTCAGCCCGACGTGAGCCTTGTAAGAAGTGTACGTGTTTTTGAGTCGTGCTCTGCCATGGTGGGAAGACAATGGCTGCATCACATTCAGTCCCTCGATTTTTTTTTCTTTTTTTTCGAACCATTTGAATCATTCCTGTTGTTCGCTGCTACACTCGAGTTTAATGGAATGCAGTTTAGATTATCATGATGCATGTATTATGGATATTGTTACTGTAGGGCGTCAGTATCGGGAAAAAAGAAGAAAAATAAAAGCTCTGCAAACGATACTATGGTTTGATCTGCGGATTAAACAGTGAGTAAAGTCTGTGGTGATCCCTTGCCCTGGCACCAGCCTTGGGGGAGGGGTGAGCCACGCTCTCCAACAGCCCCAACACATTACGTGATTACCACACCATCTCGTGTTATCATTATTAGATTACGGAGCTGAAACCCACTTTTCCACTTCCCAGTTGTCATTATCCATTCCAGTCGCTAATATTTCTTGTTTAGAAGTTATTCTTACGTATCAGGTGGCAGTATCGTGCGTAGTCTGTAAACGGCCTTTACAACAGGAGGAATTCTATTCTGACAGACGTCTATTTATGGAAAACTGACACACGTATGACTTTCCACCACCATACCTCTCTTGTTGGTCTTGTGTGTCTGGTGATGTGATTTAGCAGTAAAGTGCGTCAAGGAACTCCTGCTGGTTCAGTATGTATGTGTCTTTAGTAGTACGTATATGTTATTAGCATACTGTCTTGCGTGACACTTGGCAGTAGCACTACATGCACATTATCACGTTTGGAGGGGCTAGATGCTAATTGAGAGAAGTTGCCAGTGTTGTGTGTAGATTAACAGTGGACTGTTAGTATTTTCTGCTGACTGACAAAGTTCATAGTTTATTTCCACAAAGCTTAAAGGATTATATCATCCTCACTGCAGGTCATATATGTAGATAATGTTAAGCCCATAAGAAGCGAGTTTTTCAGACTAACTAAGACTACTTACAATGACTAGATAAATTCATTAATATGTGTGCGGATTAAAGTATATAATATGAATAGAGTAGATACACATACTTCATCTAGAGGTAACAGTGAAGATTGATACACTGGAGATACGTGTATATAGTAACTGAAGTTCACAAAACAACTGACTGTAAAATGAGTTAGCAAATTATATGGTGTCATCATCATCAATTAAAGTACAAGCAACAGTAAACACATTAAAAAGTAAGACTGTAAGTGTAGATTAACAACAGATCTTATCTATTCAGTTACATTGATAAAAACAATGAAGACGGAGAAAAAAAAGTTTCTGTTGTGCAGGCAGAGCACCATAGGCATCTGAGATAATACTTGATTAATGTGGGGTTTGAAATTTTTTGATGAATCTCTCTCACACTGTGATACCTCTAGAAAAGAGGCCCTGAGAAATCTCGCGAGGGGTCTTATATACGTATATACAGAGTCCTCTGGCATCAAGGTCTTTTTCGCCCACTTTGGGTATATACTGAAGTCTCGACACCTTCGGAAAAGAATCAGATTGAGAATCACCTTCTAAAGTATTTTCACCTCAGGAAAAAGATAATATATATCCACACATTCCAGTCTAATGTCATGGCACTAACTCCTACTGCCTCTGAATTGAAAATCGAAGAAGCATAAATCGGCAAGAGGGCGTTGACCTCCATGGCAAAGAGATCTACCCGAGGATTCACTCCTGATGATAGGATTAGCCAGAGGGCAGCTGATCGAGGTGACATCTTGGATTACATATAGTCCTTGGCCTTGACAGGCCGTCTGGCCAAACATTTCAAATTTTCGTAAAGGAAAATTCTTGATTAATCTGTTTCTTCTGTTAACGATGAATGTCATCGTGTGGGTACTTTCTTTTGATGGTCGTACACAAGACGAGGGATGTTACCGAATTGTATAAAACACAGGCCTAATATTCCAAAGATTACGGCACAGTCGTTTTGAAGGTGAGTTGGGGGATAGGCCTCTCGATTTTTGAGAAAGGAGTGAAGTAATTTTCCATGACTATGTCAGACCTCGGTGTGATATATTAAAAGCCTATTTGTATGACTTCCAAATGTTCTTGTAGGCGACCCCGTACTGGATTACTTTGAAGAGGTACTCTTAGAATCGTTGTCTCCGAACTGGTTAGTCCAAAGGCAGAATAGTCTAAGAGATCTCTTTGCATAGTTACAGAGCCTTTTGCCTTAAACTGAATTCCTTAAGGACATTTAAGATGACCTTCTTGCAACCCCTTCCTTAGGATTATTCAAGATGGTTCTTGCCCATTGCATAAACCTCTTTGCCTTCTCTTCCTGAAATTTTGAAGATATGATGCTGAATGAAAAAGGGTTAACTTGTACAGACGTAAACTTTATCATTTCTAAAACCTTCTTGATCTTATCAACAGGAAAAGAGGATTAGGAAGATAGCAAAATTTTGAACATTTTTAATTGTTCCTCTTTTCTATGGAACGTATATCTTCCGAGATGCACTTCTTAGTTGCAGGCTAAGCCGAAGAGCATTTTCTATCCAGTCAAACTTAATAGTTTGCTCAATAAGTGATTTAATTCCTCAGCCTCACTAAAGATCTCAGATGGCACTTGCTGCAGACTTTACTCGGTACATTAAGAAAGACATTCATACCCAGCGCTTGTCTGGCCAAGCGTCTCACATCAGCTCCCTCGTTGGCCAAGGAAGCTAAAACCCCTCTGATATCCTATGATGGCATGAACAAGACCAGAGACCCCTATAACATTGTGTACCACAGAAGAATGATAATGAGGCCAGGTTTCCAGGATGGTGTCAGAGAAGTGGAATATAAATGGATTCATACATAATTAATCGGAAGAGGACTTACGAAATTTCGAGAGAGCCTTTTCGAAATGAAAGTTGAAGAATAGGGTCACTCAGAACTCATTGCTGGGATCCCTTACTCATATATGGACTCTCTAGATAATCCATAATATTTTCATATCGGCATATCGCTGAAAAGAATGTGTAGAATCTTTGACCAAACTTTTCCAAAATACTAAATCCGCCTTGGTCGACAGCGTTCTGAAACATAAGAGTGCTAGAAAGTAATTCCGAAAGAGTGGACAAAAATCGATCTGACAGGGCGAAGAAAACCACATCCTTTTCTCAGATAACTTGACTTCTTTGGGAAGTTTAAGGCCTCTGACTTGAAGACAGCGTTTCTCTCACTTCTTTAGCTCCTGTCACTAACCAGGTACCACGTCATCGTGCAACAGAACCTGTGAACTACTCTCACACCAGAAAAGGTCCATGGAAGGTTAGCTTCATTCCAAAGAGAGAGCTGGGTCTGGATCAGAATGACCGCCGAACCTTCCAGGTGAAAAAAGGAGGTGGCAGCCTAGAGATGTGCAAGGAATTGAAGTGGTACATTTTCTTATGAACATACAGACGGAAGTTACGTAAGAGTTTACCAGCTTCCAAAACCTCAAGATAATGCTTCGAAAACTGAGGCCCATACTGCAGACCAACAGGGAAAACATACTGCTCTGCAGCTATTTCGAATCAAACCCAATGGCACTCCTAAACTCGGTCTTCGTCTACCACAGGCGGACTTTTATCATAGACAGGCAAAACAAAGCCACCCTCGTCTCTTCTGACAGGTAGAAGAGAACAGGAGGCTCCAGTACCATGTTGTTTCCTCTGTCCGACAGAACAACGGTCGCTTGTCCGTTAAGACTCCATTTCAGACCAATTATCCACGAGTCTACTGAAGCCCTTGGGCACACGAGTCGTACTGTCTATAACCCCAGCTTCGTTGAGCATACACCCCAGAATCACGAATCCAAAAGATATAACGCTTCGTCAACAACACGAGCTAGGGTACTTGTACCATGAATAACCTAGTGTCTTGTCTCCTGGAAGGCGAGGTGAACCTGCACGGGAGCACCGGCTGACCCTTCAAGCCTAGTCATGTCTCTTGAAATATCGATGATTTTCTCACATTTATGACGAAGCATAACTTTCAGGAAGAACGTTTATGACTTGGTAACGTAGTGTATCACTTTTTTCTTTTAGATCAACTATAATCTGATCTGCTCTTCCGGGGCACCTCCGCTGGTTAAGACGCTTATTTTTGGTGTGGAAGAATCTGTGGCGATGATGTAAACATCCCTAAAGGTAGGGTAGGGTCACGTTAAGAAAGGTAGGGTTACATCAAGGTAAGGTGGGGTTGCGTTGAGGTAGACCCAGGTCATTGCCGACCAGTCGACGCTAATGGATGAAATGGTATTTTACCGACAGATTTATTTCCTTTCACATCCACTTTAGTTTTGGATTTACTGACTTTTACTAACCCCCAGCCGACAGTCTACTTCACAGTAACCCGTACCTTACCGTAACACAGCCTTCCTCAACATAACCCTACCCCATCCTACTTTAACGTAACCCTAGCCAACCTCAACCTGACCATACCCTACCTCAACGTAACCCTCGCCTACTTCAAACTGACCCTACTCGACAGAAAACTATTACATCGCAACAAAAGACATTCATTTTCGTCTTCTGCCTAACAGTCTGGGAACACAGTGCTTACTATCAACCCCTTGAACGCCACATAAGACCCTTGGTGACTGTGGTACGACCTTTGAGTATAATGGCCTGGTCCTGAAGTGTTAGGTTAGAGATCACGCCATTATACCCAAGGGTCGTATCATCGTGCTTTCAAGGGTATTACTGACGTACCCGGCGGTCGTACCGTCATGTTCATGGGTCGATTTGACGTACCCAGGGGCCATAACCTTCGTACTCGAAAGAAAAAAAGACTGAATATTGTGGAACGACGTCTGGACGTCTGTAGAGGGTGAACGACTTTAGAAACTGAAGTTTCTTGTGATAGGTGCCCTTCCCTTCTGTCGTGCAAGCAATAAGCCAGTCTACACTTACACATGCATCAGCACTATAAGGATATAGTCACCAAAACATCCTTTGTTTGTTGCAAAGGCTAAAATTTTAACCTGTGTTCGTCTCGTAGAGAGGCAAAAGGAAAGATATCTTTCGATCTAATTTTCAGCAAAAGAGAACTTTATAAGTACTATTAAAAATCTTTACATGGGCAAATGTTTCTCTACGTATATACTGTTAAATTCCTTGGATCCAGTAAAGGAAAGGAATGCAATTTTTACATTATGTTTTGGTTAAAGAAATTGAGTTGGTGTAATGTGTCGATTTCACTTGCTACTCAAGATGGACTACAGAGATAAAGGGGAAATGCACCTAGACAAAGCAGATGTCCAGTAAAAGTATTCTCCCTTTTAGATTAACCCAAAGGATTCGAGGATTGCTGTTGTGACACCTCCTTCTTCCCTCGGACAGCTAAGCTGTGGAATTCTCTTCCTTCCTTTGTCTTTTCCTCTTCATATAACTTATCTTCCTTTTAGAGTCAGGTCTACAAACACTTGAGGAACCCTGATTAATTTACTTTCTTATCCTAATACTTTTTTCTTTCGCCTGAGATGGCTTTGATGTGGGGCATGCTACTTACTTGTGCCTTTTCGATCACTTTAAAATGGAAAAATACATGAAGTGTGGAGCATATTGAAGAGGAGTGATGGTTATTCTACTCTTACAGATGTATTTTTTTTTTCATTTATTGTGCCAACTAAGAGAAGGCAAGAGTCTATCTGTGGCCTTTCGTTGCATCGCGTGCGAGTTTCGATCCTGGATCTTTTAACTAGCAGGTCACTGCAGCAAGACAATCCAGTAATGATAATGATATCAGAATGCATATTCCTGGTGGAGGCTAGTTTGTGAGTACCAGTAACCTCTTGCTGAGAGAACAACTAACGAGGCCTCTGAAAAACATCCCCAAAAACTTAGCCTGCAGTCTGTTTGGTCATCGCGTACTAACGTAAGCGTTAACACCACTCATTAGCGTTACTTTCGTATTCCTTTACTATTTATTCGCTTTGCGAATGTCACGAACAATATGAAGCTCTTTTTGTGGATTGGTTGAAGAAGAGAGAACCATACTTCACCTCTCTCCAACGTAGTGTAAGGGAGAGGAAGGAGGCAGTGCGTCGTGAAGGATATTCTTTAAATCACTTCTCATCGTGAATGGGAGGAGGATTCCACCCCTTAGAGATATCACCTTCCTCCCCTGACGCAGGGGGATATAATTCCCCTAACGGAGTCTACGGGAAATTTATTTGGGGCGATCCGATGGTTGAGCATGAGAATCGATGTGACCTGCCATAATGGCTTTACGAGTCTGGCTCCAGGCCCAACGAGCGCTTCTTGATGAGAGAGAGAGAGAGAGAGAGAGTGAGAGGGTATAATAAGTAATGTAATAGATGAGTGCTGTCAGTTGCCACCCACAAGTCGAAGTTGTTCATATTTTTATGATCCTAACTAATAAGAATGATAATTATGATAGTGATAATAAGGATGACATTAATGATAGTAATATCGGTATTCTTATCATTACTATTACCATTATTATTATTATCATTATTATGATTATTATTATTATTACTTAACGTATCTCTTGCGTGCGTGTCGCAGAAGGCGACTACATGAAAGGATGGGAGCAGCCTTTCCAAAGGCGAATTTTCACTCAAAGTGTAATGTCAAGCAGGTAGAGTCCGGTAGCACCTGTTCATGTATAATTACATAATTATAGACAGATGTTAGCGGACTCCGTCTGCCTGTAGCTACGCCGCGAGTGAACAAGTCACCTTCGGCGAGGCTGCATCGTCGCTTGCCGAAGGGGAGTACAGTCTCATCAAAGAACTTCCTGCTACTGGACGTAGTGCAGCCTTGGACTCATAGTTTTTTTATGATAGCTGAGACGGCACGGGCAGCTAAGGCCCTAATCAAGGCCATCCCATTAACGCTATATATATATATATATA
>JAYMFT010084931.1:0-14187 GCA_038088735.1 Panulirus argus | reverse complement strand
AAAGAAGCAGTTATCAAAACGGCACACCCTTGAGTTGCCGATGGCCTCACAATAATCATGTGACGCAGCAGCTTGCCAAGTATTCCGTGGTCTAGTTAGTGGTGGGGGCACACAAGCAGCCAGCTCTCAGGAGCAAAAGCCAAAGTAATACCTACACACAAAAAAATGGCAGATAAGTATCAGAGAGATTTAACAGAAACAGCAATTGACCTGAATTCTACAGTGTGAATGGTTTTCGAGTTATCTTGTGGCAACTGCTTTTCATATTATTAGGACTTATGTTATAGTGTAAAATTTTCTTCAGTGCAAGAGTTATGTTGTTGTAGAAGCATAACTAAATCTAATCAAGTCAGAGTTTAAGTGCAGTGCTTATGCTGTTTTCTCATGAGATTATCACTGTAAATTTTTTCTTTATCAAAACCATTAACATGTCACCCTGGTTATGGGATTGGACCTAATCAAGTGCAACTTCTAAACCATGGTGAAACTTGTTCCTCTATGTTAGTTTTCAATAAGAAACAGTGCATTACTTTTCTACACAATCATAATAATCACTTAAAAATCATTATTGCTTTTGTTTATTCAACTTGCATTAAGACTTTTTCATTAGAGCAAATTTTTTCCATGCAGAAACCGTTTTGTTTACTTGTTCATTTATGGACACAGTATGTTTCTTTCATTCTATTAAGCAAGGATTTCAGTTTGTGTCTTTATATAGAGTAGTTGAGAAGACATCACTGAAATGTTTATAGTGGGAAACTTTTTCATCCTTGATCTTCCTATGAGCTATAAAACTTTTTACTCTTTCTTCTAACAGAAAGCGAGGTTGAAAGAAGCAGCACCTCAACGATTTCAGCTACCGTCTCCACTTCTGCCATCAGTAATAACAACAACAATAATAATAATAATAGTAATATTAATAATATTAATAATAATAATAATAACAATAATAATAATAACAATAACTCAAGTGGTGGGGGTGTTGTGGTTCGACGAATAAAAAAAGGTAACCTCAAAACCAAGAACTCCTCACGTGTGCCTCGAAGGGTGAGCTTTGACCCTCTTGCTCTTCTTCTGGATGCTTCTCTTGAAGGAGAGCTTGAACTTGTCCGTCGAACTGCTATGGAAGTGACTAATCCTTCTGCTGCAAATGATGAGGGAATCACTGCACTCCATAATGCCATATGTGCTGGACATCTTGACATAGTGACTTTCCTTGTAACCTTTGGGTGTGATGTCAATGCTCAAGACTCCGATGGATGGTAAGTGTGTTGGTTTTTATACCAGTGAATGAGAGAACAAGTCTGAGGGAATAGGATGATAATTGTTTGTGTAAAAAATATTAATGCTTCACAAAAATGATTAGATTACAGTTTACAAAGTTTAAGCTTTCTGGTCATATCAGAGGTTTAGAATTAGTCTTTTGGCGTGAAGTGTTCTAGATGGGAATGTTTATTAGATTTGAAAAGATATGAGTTGGTTTTTTGAAGAAAGTTTGGGAGAGCTGGTGAGAAGTGAAGGTAGTGTTTAACCCATTACCCTGGCTGAAAGTAGAGGTTTTGATGTAATTCAGATGAAAAATTTTAAATTTGTGGAGGAACTTTTGTAAACCATGTGTGAATGATGTCTCCCTTTGCATTTGTGGTATATCAGAATTGACAAAATATTATACTTCACACTTATGATATCTCAGCACTAAATATTGTACTTCACACTTATGATATCCTAGGACTCCCCTGCACTGTGCTGCCTCCTGCAACAATGTTGCCATGGTACGTTTCCTGGTAGAGCATGGTGCATGCATCTTGGCTACTACTTTATCTGACCATGAGACTGCTGCTGAGAAGTGTGAACAGGATGAGGAGGGCTACGATGGATGTTCTCAGTACCTCTACAGTGAGTTATTAGATTCTGTATGTTCAGCATATTTTGCATTTATTTTCACTGAATATGTTATCTTTTATCTATATTCCCATTTAGATAGGATAGTTCAAGTGCAGATAGCCTCACAGATCACCTGAGTGTATAAACAATGTAACAAAGTTAAGATTGTCGTCTACATCTACATTAATGCTAAAGTTACTGATTTTGTATACATGTTGTTATCTGAGACATCTCCATTCATCCTGAGTATATGAATAATATCATTCTTACCTAAACACACAACAGGATAGAAAGTCTCTATCAGGTGATTGTTTTTCCAGTTTATGCTAGCTTGCAGGACAAGACTGGCAAACATATGTGGCCTTAGTTGTATCAGCATCCATCTTTATAGGTCAAGAGGAGGGTAACATTTATTAGATGGTACTAGAATTAAGAGTGCTAAGTTACAGAGAGAGGCTCTCTTCCAAAGTAACACTTCTACCGTCTGGTGTTCTGTGCAGACTACCACCTTCTAAGACATCTTACCAGATTTACCTAACACACTTGTACCTTTATAATTCGATCATTCACTTTTGTTCCCCTTGCCTTTGTATAGTGGCACTATACATGCATTTCATCATCCTTTAGGCATCTCACTTTGAACCATATGAATGCTGAACAGTCTAAATAATCAGTTGCCAACACTCTCCCCTTTTCTGAGAAACTGCTGCAATCCCATCCATTCCTGCCATTTACAAGGAAGTCACTCCCTTCTCTCTTTTCACCAAACCATTAGGCAGGATGCTCTTACTCTGCATGCCACTTTGCCTCCAACACACCACATCTGCCACTCTGTTATCTAAAACATTTAACAATCCTTCAAAATACACTACTCACTCCATATCTTTTTCTACTCTTTGCTTGCTGCCACTTCCTCACCTGCTACCATCTCTGTTACACCCATTTATTCTCTAATTCTCACGCAGTTCACCTTCTTTCAAAAAGGATCTTCTTATTTATAACTCCCTGATGTTCTTTGATACTTTTTCAACCCATCTCTTGTTGGCTCAGTTTTTCAGCTTATGTACCTCTCTCTTGACCTCCTGTATTCTTCCCAGTCACTCACACTCTTTCCTTGCCTTCCTTCCTCATTTACCTGTACTCCATACCTAAGCAATTACTTCCAGTTTTTGTTCCCTTTTTCACCCTTTCCTTCCTTATCCCCACCCTTTTTTCAATATAACTTTCCCATGAATACCCTTAATTCTACCTTAGTTTTCTCTTCCTCTACTGCAACTCATGCTTTGCTTCACCCATTTACCTCTTTTCCTTCTCTTCCATACCTTTTAGCCTTCCCTAGTTTCCCATATCCTAACACTGTTTTCCCATTGTCACACTTACCTATAACCATCCTTTTTTAGTCTTACCTTTGCCTTTTCCAATATCTAAATTTCATCCCTACTCCAACATCTTTGCTTTTCATCTTCCTACACCCTCATCTACCAGCTCTTGCTTTCCACTATCTCAGACTCCTCGCCACCCTTTACCTGTAGCCTCATCTCATAAATGAATTGTAAGTGGGAGGCATAAAGAAGTAATTGGACATTTCTAATGCACATTCCTTCTAAATACCCTGCTGACCTGCCTCATACTTTGCTCTGATATGAACATTTTTCTTTTGGAAAAGAATTATGCACATGCTATAATACTTTTACTTTCATCATACAGGTGTTCAAGAAAAACTTGGTATAATGAATGGAGGTGTAGTGTATGCTGTGTATGAGTATGAAAGCCAAGCTAGTGATGAGCTTAGTTTCCACTGTGGTGATGCTATTACTGTACTGCGCCGTGGTGATGAATACGAACGTGAATGGTGGTGGGGACAACTTCAGGATGTGCAGGGATATATTCCAAGGAATTTATTAGGGGTAAGAATGGTCTCAAGTATAATACTGCTTATAATAATGTTCATTTAAAAATCACAGTTTGAGAATAATTTTTAGCACATTTCATGATTTATGTTGATAAAATTTGTTGCTTATATAAGGAGTAAGATAGTGATTTTTCAAACCTCTGGACATTGCTTCTACTTGCACTTATCACCATAATGCACAAGATGTTGGTTTACCTCCATCACTTTGCAATGTGGATCACTTTCTTCATGCTTGTCTAAGTTAGTAATTGACAGAAAAAAATCGTATATTCCTTTGGTTTGCAGCTTTATCCTCGTGTGAAGAATCCTCTCCGTGATTCCTGAGGATTTTGGACTTCAAGAACCTACTTTGGATCCCATCAGCCTACTAATGCTACAAGGTCGTAACGGAATGCTTAGCATTTGCTGGAAATTTACCAACATGATGTTCTGCATCCCCATAATTAGTCATAGGAATGGTGGTCATTTCTTGAGTCATTGTGGTACATGTGATGTACTGTACTGTTTTCTGTTATTTAGATGACATGATGCAGAGCAAAACTTAGGATATGAAGACTTAGTGCTGACATGAAAAGTGAGACAGACCTTGACTTCAAAGTTGCATCATTTTTGGTGATAGATATGTGGTTGTTTTAAGTAGCTGTACTGAGACACATAGCACTCAGTTACAGTTTATCAGATATTCAATTCTACATATTTGGCAAAAATTATTGAAATACTACACTTCTATTACCAAAGGAGCATCATTTTGTTGAATGTTTACTGAAGCAGACCAGTGCCTTATGTAACAGACAATTTGCAGTTGCTAGTGTTCTCTGTGATGGAGGCTGAACCACAACCATACTGATGTACTCTCTGTAACATATTACATATCTTTACAAGTTTTGTATATAAATGTGTATATATATAAATATACATACATATATATATATATATATATATATATAAATATATATATCAGACGATGCATATTCTGTACTGCTTTGGATGATGTTAGGTATTATTTTTATGAGAATGCATAACTGCATTGACACCGTTAGAGCAAAGGTTTTTATTGACTGGAGTAAGATTGTGAATAAAATGGAATCCACTGTTATATACCATATCATAAGACATGAAAATCAATGTTAAAGCCAAATCAATTTTACAGTTGCCCTTCACACACCAGCAATATTAATTCCGAGGAAAAGTTGCAATGGTCTGAAGCTTGTATGAATGTCCTTTTTCAATGGAATGGAGCCTTGGAACAGAGCTATTTTTCTAGCATGACGACTACACAATATTGTTAATATTTTACTATTAATTGTACTGATATACACAATTGAAATAAAAAGTTGCCATATAGCTCGTGAATTATTTCTTCCATTGCTGCAGAAAGAAGGAAAACAGAGAACTAAGAGGCTCAAGCAAAATCATTGCAATTCTCAGGTTTACTCTCTGGACATCATAACCAAGATGTAATAGAACCGACCTTGGATTGCCTGTCTACGATTTCCTTCTTCATCAACAGCTTTAGTTTCATGCATAAACAGACTATGGATTTCAGTACTATGTAAAGAAATCCTTATCTTGGTGGTGTCCCATATGGCCAGGGCTGCAGAGAGCTGACCCAGACCCTGGGGAATAGTGACCTACTTCCTAGGTTAGTGAGGTAGCATTAAGAACATGTGAAGAATTGGCTTCATTCACTCACATCCACTCTCAGTGTTCAAGGCCTGAACATACAGGAGGGTTTAAGGTATGTAAGAGATAGAATGAATTGGAGTGATGAATTATACTGGGGATGATTTTCTGTCAGTGAGATGAACCAGCACATATGAAGTAGTCAGGAGAAACCATGGAGAAGTCTGTAAGTCCTGGTTGTGGCTGTGGTTTCAGTGCATTACGCATGACAACTAGAAAGTAGATATGAGTGATTGAGAATATCTGTGTTTAAAAATTGGAACATATATAAGTATACATAGGTAGTAGGGAAGATGGTCAGTGGGTATAATTGGATGAGGTACTATTTAATAGGTGAGCTAAAGAGAGACCTTTGGATGTGAATGTGCTGTGATGGGCAATTGGTGGGATGTTTGTTCATTACCTGTTGGAGGCAAGGTTGAAGATTTATAAAGATTTTTGTAACAGAGGAAATGCTATGGGTGAGAAGAGGGTTGCAAAAGTAAATAAGTTAACTTTCCAAAAGGAAGAAGAAAAGGATTACTACAAAAATACTTTAACACTGTAAGTTTGAATATTAACAAAGAAAACCAGGAAGGAAATACAAATTAGCAAATATCAAGATGAATATAGAAAGAACATACCTATTTGAACCATATCAAATGGGAGCTATACAGTTGTGGGGGGCCCCATCTCTCAAACATTCTTTACTGTCATACAACTTAAATTTAGATATGCTACCCATATAAACAATATCCTTAGTCTTCTTACTCTGTTCATCCACCATTCTTATACTATACAAGTACTTCTTTCCATCTTTAAAAAGTTTCTAGCTTTCATGTTATGTTGTCTGGTTGCTCATCTCTTCATTTCTTGAAGAACCAGTCACTGGTTACACCACCAGGTTGTGATAAGATCACTTCTTACTCTTCTCTTTTCCATGTAGAGCTAATTTAAATCCTCTAGCCTTTCCTTGTAACTCGGCTATCTTAATTCTGGTATCATCTTTGTTGCCATCCTCTAGACCTTCTCTATTAGCTCTTTGTGCTTCTTTAGCCTAAGAATCACTATTTATGAGATTAGAAGAACCTGAAATTTTCTTCTCTAAATGTACAAAATGCAGATTAAGAACTTAAAGCTTTGGCCCTTTACAAACAGAAGGCATTTATTAGAATGAAATAATAAGAGTTCTTAACATTTTTTTATCATTATAGCAAAATCAGGTCAACTTTTTCTTTTGGAGGTAAGGATAAATGTATAAGAAAAGATGGTAATAGTAACTGTAAAAAAAAATCATGGTATAGATCAATCAAGAAGAACAGCAAGTAAACCTATCATAATGTACGAAGAGTGAGAATATATGGTAAACATTCTAAATACTTTTTTTAACATTTTGAGGGGCGACATCTCCTTCCTGAGACATCAGTAAGGTGCAAATATTAACAGTCCAGGTTCATGACATCATCTCCCTCCCTTGACATCAATAGACACCAGCTTTTCAAATATTACTGATCTGTTGGGAGATGTCACCTCAAAGGGACATCAACAGGGTCCAAATCATATTGAACTACATGTATGCATCAAAGAACAGTGACCTATGGCCTATGAGAAGGGAGTGCAGGGGATACATTGTACCCGGGCCCGGAGGGTCCAAAAGGGGGCCCGGGAATCTCCTGGGATCTCAGAAAATGCAGAAAATCAACAGAGCGCTGCTCCATTCCACCCCACCCTCTCCTTCCATACCCATTTTGTGGCCTCACAGCTCATGGCATAAAACCGTAGTGGGTAAAAACAGGGTGAATGATAGAGAAGGGAAGGAAGGGGGCTCGAAAGAAACTCTGTTCCCTCCTGATCATCATCCCTGAGAAAGACCAGCCAGTGTATATTAACCCTGGCTTAGTATCACACCTATTTTACAGTACTAACTCTAAGCAAATGGACAATATCATTCTAATATTCGGAAAATATCCACCTTTGGTCCTTTAATCGAGAGACCAATACGCAGATTTGTGCAATTTTCCCACGGGGAATTTTAAGGGCTAATATATAATAATTGGTGAAATTATTCAGCCTTTCTTATAATCAGACTTGGGGCAAGTAATGGATACATCAAAATGGCTTAATTAACCCGCTATTTCAAAGAGGTATTAAGATTGGGCGATTTGAACCTCGCGCGGTTCCCGACGCTCATTTGTTTCTCGTCTTGTCAGTCCACCATTTTGCAGCCAAGATGGCGTTCAGTCACAAGTCGGCTGCTGTTCCGCCACTATTTTTGAAATGTTGTCGTCCATACCGCACGAAACATTTTGATAATTACGCAAAATATGGCGATAAGTGAATAGAAGTGGATTAAAGTGGAAAAATAAGTGTCCGGAGTTTCGTATTTGAAGAAAAGTACAAGTGAGATGTTCTGGCGATGCCGGGGTCTCCCACACCTACCACCCTACAGTCCATGCGGGTCGCGCTACAATACGTAGCAGGTAAGTTTTATTGTTCTTACAATAACATGTGTGATCATGGTGGTGCTCAAGGTGGATTGAGTCCCTCAAAGTGACACTTAGGCGTTAAGATCAACCCCCCCCCCCACCCGGTACCCTATAGGCAACCCTCCTCTTAGGGTGTAAGCGTAACCGACATCTGTTAGTTGTTAAGGTCAGTAGTTATGAAAATGGACACCAGATTATTAATAGATTATAAAATTTAACGAAATTAACAGTGGATTCTATGTATTGTATTGAGTGGCATATTTTGCGTAGGATTTCGAGTTCCATTGAAGTAGAGGGAAATTGTGTAATGGTTAGAAACCGATGAAAAGCAAAAGTTGTGTCTAAATCATGCAGTTGCGACATTTGTTGAACTCCAGTAAACAGTCAGATAGGCAGTTTATAGCCCGTTGAAGTCTTTTACGGCCTTTACTAAACAGAATTCTAGAGAACATTTTTTTGATGTTTGTGAAGGTATATTAACCCCCATGGGTCATATTGAAGTCATTATTTCATTGTTTTTATTAATTAGGGTAATTAGCTTTGATTACCTTATGGGCTAACGTTAATGGACTCCAGTGTTAGGGTCTAGCAGACCTGGGCGTCACATGAATAATATTCATCCCACGGGCTATGTCTACGGAGCATTCTTAAAGATAAATACATTTTTCTGACCAGATTTAACCCAAGTAATCTAATTCAACCAACTGATATGATCCGCTTGGGCCGAATTGACGGCACACCGTATAAATGGCAATTTAATAATTACAGTAAACGAGTTTGTACCAAAAAAAAAAAAAAAAAACGAATTTTACGATAAATGTGATTGACAAATTTAGTGAATATTTGATGAATTTTGCCCCTTTAGTAAAAAAAGAAAAAAATGGGTTCTCTAAATTTATTTCTTATGAGTAACGGATTTTCTATGCTGAATTTCTGGCTCGAAAAATTTAAAGATTTTTGTAAGTTTGGCAGGGCTGTGAAGTAGAGGGAAATTGTGGGGTAGAAAATTGATTGAGAATCAATATTTGACTGCTTTAAGTAAAGCATTTTTGAACAATTTTGTCGAAAGTTAGCAAATGAGTAGACAACCAGGAGGTATCACGCCTCTGGGGCCCACAATTCATTTTCTTATCTCGCACATATTGTGAGGTTAGAAAAGTGACTGTAGTGCTGATGGTGGCAAAAAGAAAATAAAAGTTACAGCGCAAATGTACTTCCTTTCAGACTCGAATTATATACCATGCGTATAGACTTCTACATGAATACATTGAATTTGCTAGCATCAGAAACACCAACACAAATTACTTTTGTTCTCCACTTATTACAGAGTTGCCCATGAGAAGGACATTTCTCTTTAAACACACTTATAAAATAAAAAAAGACTGCAGACATTACCTGTTATGTCCACTTTGCTGAAGTAAATCACTTGCTCGTCGATTTAGGGTTGATAAAGAAGCCTTTTACACTTGAAAGGTTTACGCATTTGTGTGTGCTTAACTGATTGCATTCTTTTGCAGAAATGTAGGTCCTCAGTCTCCTTATCCTTCACATGATGTTGTGTCTCAGCTGTTCTCATCATCAAGATATACCTTGTGCAGGCAGTGAGGCATCAAGGGGAGGTCCAAGTCCTTACTGATGGAGCTGCGGTTGCATTCAACTGTTCCTACGTCTGGTAATTACTTGAACGTACCAGATTGTTACACTAAACGCTAGCATGACCCAGACTCATCAGTCGGCTTTGCAGCGGAAGGTAAAACAAATATACGTCAAATGCTCTGGTGTTTTATGCCACAGTAGGCCAAGGGATGCGACATAGAAGGGGTTTACTGGATATTGGGGTAGGAGTGTTAGGTACTTTGGAGTGGCCACTCAAAACAATGTACAGACGTCAAGGATAGCAATGATATTGCATTCTCCATGTTCATGCTAAGGCAAATCGCCTGCAGGTTACCATAAAAAAAAAGTTAAGATTAATGAAATCACTAAAGCAGTTAGTGGAATTTATTGTCACCTAGCTGAACGATTTAGAGGCATAAAATAGTCCCAGCACTAAGTGACAGTAGTGGATGTGGTATTAGGACTGACAGAATATTTCTTTACCCATTTAAGTACATTCTTTTCAGATTTGCTTTTTACATGGGAACAAGTTCACCCCCTTTATTTTTCCTGTTTAAATGTTTTTTATTGATTATTTGTCTATTGCTGATGCCCATTCTTTCTGGGAACTCCCACCAAGGGGATGGCCATGGCAAAAGAGTCTTCACATGTCCCTGTCCATATATGCCTCCCTCGCATACACCTTTTCAGTACTCTCCCACTCTGTTTCCCCATGTTACACTTGGCCTTCAACTCACACCAACCCCTTTAATTGTGCTATCGTACACTCTCCATGTAAACATCCACTTGTGCATCCTTTGCACATTCCCAAACCACTACGCACATCCTTTGCATCACTTCAGACATGGCTGGCTCACTCATCTCAACACTGATGAGTTACTTGCCAACAACTAAATTAATCTACCATTGTATTTAGATCCTGCATTTCACTTAACACCCCCCCCCCTTTTTTTTTTCCACGGTTTGAATTGTTCTTTTTTTTTTAACGTTCAAATTCTTGGAGTTTGTAGTTCAGAAAGAAGTCATGTCATCTTACAGTGTGCAGCTAATCCAGTTTAGGAAGATAGATGACCTGTGAAGCAAGTTTGGAAGATTGAAGAAGATTATGAACTTTCTCCAAGAAACTCCTTTTCTTTGTTTATTGACTTCTTTTTCTTCCCTTCCTTTGTGTTCTGCATTGATATTTTGTTTCTTACATTATTTGAATGTATTTCATCTATTTTAGGAATATTACTTTTTATTTTGAATACAAGCCACAATCCTTGTGTACTTTTTTATTGTGCCATATTGGTCTCAGTTTGCATGCTTTTCTGTATGTACTATCAAAGACAAAAATTGTGTTGCTCTCTTGTCCGATGATTTAATATAACTCATGAAACATAATGAAAGCCCTACCATCTAGTCGTGTTACATGGAAAGGTTAGCCATTACCATATGTTTTCACCAAACTTCACAACATTACTCTTTTCTTTAATAGTACATCCCCATATTATTCTTGTTATAGTATCCTGTATTTGGAACATTCCTCAAAATTGTAATGTAATGGGGAAACAGAAGGTTGTGCCTGAGGATTGGATGAAAGCTATTACTGTTTCTTTTTTCAGAGGAAAAGTTGCTGAGGAAGTATATAGCAATTGTAGGGAAATAAGTCTCTTAGGAAAAGTAATGCAAAAATGATGATTGATAGAGTGGGGGAACTGACTGAATGCAGATGCAGAGTAAGTGTGGAGTAAGGAGATTTTGGGAAAGATAGGGGATATGTGGATCAGATGACCTTAGAAAAGTATTTAGCTGAAGGTAAGAAATTGGATATAGCTTTTATTGGATTTGGAAAGAACATGTGACAGTCAAGTGAAACGCTTTATGGGATGTGTTACGGATGTATGGAGAAGGAGGATATAGCTTTTATTGGATTTGGAAAGAACATATGACACTCAAGTGAAATGCTTTATGGGATGTGTTACGGATGTAAGGAGAAGGGGGACAACTGTTGAATGGTGTGAAAGCCTTTGGAGAAGAGCAAATGCATGTAAAGATTTCAAAGATGTAATTTTAGAATAGGACAACTTGTTACAGTACGCATTTAGTTAGGCCCAATTTAGAGTGACGAGAGATGCGAATGGAGCATGTAGAGCATTTTAAAGTATTGAATTATTTGGAACTTAGTTCACTATATCCGTACTACTCTTCGTACCTGCCTGCTTCAGTTCTCTCCCTGGATTTGGATACCTTTCATCCTACCGGTGATGGAAAAGTGCTTTTGGCCATATGTTCTGAGTCGCAGGAAGTTGCTAAAATAAATAATTTGCACATTCATTTTGGAGTTGATAAAGAAGCCTTTTACACTTCAAAGGTTTATATCATTTATGTGTGCTTAAGTGATTACATTCTTTTGCAGAAATGCGAGTCCTCAGTCTCCTCATCCTCCAAACGATATCATGTCTCAGCTGTGCTCATCACCAAGATATACCTTGTGCAGACAGTAAGACATTAATGTTTGCTAGTTGAAGAGGGAGAAGTCTATCCAAGTCCATACTGATGAAGCGGTTCCATTCAACTGCTCCTACCTTTGGTCATCATTTGAACAAATCAGATTGTTACAGACCCAGTTGAGAGGATTAGCTGCCAAGATGGACACTATATTCCAGGACAATGTAAAACACTAAATGTAGCACAATCATAACATGTTAGTTGGCTTTACAGTGGAATGTAAAATGTATACATCAACCTCTCTGATGTCTTATGCCACAAGAGGATTTGTTCTATTTATATCTCAGATGGCCATTCTGTCCAGGAACTCCCATCATGGGAGTGACCATGGCAAAAGAGTCTTCACTTATCCCTGTCCCAGCATGTTTCCCTCGCATACACCATTCCATGCATTCTTCCACCCATTTTGCCCATGTCGCAGGTGGTCTTCCTCTCACACCAGTCCCTTTAATTGGACTATCATACACTTTCCTTGTATACTCCCAGTCTTGCATTCTTTCCACATGCTTAAACCCACTTGAAAAGTATTATTTTTCATCCACTCTACCACTCCATAATTCATTCCCTGCCTTACCACTTCTCTCATACACCCCTTCATTTCTTTCTTCATTCCATCTAGTCACACCACATGCTCTTCTCAAATAGCTCATTTCCACACCTGGGTTCTTAACCTTTTTGGCTCATTCCATGTCCATGTTTTGGTTGCATAGGTCGGGGTTGGGAAGACTAAGCTGTCCCTTAATCCTCTCTTCACTTCCATACACCTCTACCCTTCATTATTCTCTTAAGGGACCCATTGACTTATATTTTGTGTTGCTCTCTCCCTTTTCTCTCCTTCCATATCACCAAACTTAACCAAGACAGCTCCTAGATACTTGAATTCTCTCACCTCTTCCAATCTTTCTCCCATCATATCCAGAACACAGTTTAGTACACTTTCTTCTTTCACTCTATATGGTTTATTAAAATCTATACTTTCACTGTTTCCTTTCAAATACCATTACTTTACTCTAACTTGCTTGCATTTACCTTCAGTCGCCTATGCTTACACACATCATAAAACACAACCTTATGCAGTTCCTCTTCACTCTCGGCAAAAAACACACAATCACCCACAAACAGGCTTTTCATTTACCACCTTATCTTGCTGCCACACTCCATCTCTTCACCCCTTTTTCCCAGATTTATTTTCATCCCTCTTGTCACTCCCTCCATATATGTACATATTAAAAAGTTATGGTAACATCACACAGCCTTGCCTAACACCCACATGTATAGTGAAAGTTTTGCTCAACTCTCCATCCACTCATACACAGGCATTTGCTCCTATATAGAAGGCTTTCACACCATCCAACTGTTCGTTGTCACCATACCCCATACCTTAACACATCCCGTAAAGCATTCCACTATACTCATTTTACTCTTTTAAGTTGGCAATGAAGCCATGCCTGTCTTCCATAGCTAAGGTAGCTGATTGGTTTATATACAATGTTTGTGTCACTATCCATTTATTCATACTAAGTGCGATCACATTTTATAATCAGACCTATTCTTATGTAAAATAATGTTAAAACTTGGGAACATAAAAATTTAAATAACGTTAAGGCATTAGCAATTTAGAGAGGACGTTAAAAATGTTAAACGTATCACAAGCGGTCAGACTCAAGGACAACATTGTATTTGAATAAAGCCTATTCATTATTTCTTTGTTTTGTAGCAGTTGAGTGAGTGAGTCAGCAGTTTTGGTGCAAGAGACAGGGTATTAGTGATGGGTGAGTTAAATGCGAATGTGAGCAATGTGAAGGTTGAGGGTATAATTGGTGCACATGGGGTATTCAGTGTTGTGAATGGAAATGTGAAGAGCTCGTGAATTTGTGTGCCGAAAAAAGACTAGTGATTGGGAATACTTGGTTTAAAAAGAGCAATGTTCACAATTATACTTATGTGAGTAGAAGAGATGGTCAGTGGGCAATATTGGATCCTGTATTGATGGATAGGCATGTAAAAGAGAGACTTTTGGATGTTAATGTGCTGAGAGGGGCAGCTGGTGGGATGTCTAATCACTACCTTGTGGAGGTGAAGGTGAAGATTTGTAGAGGTTTTCAAAAAAGAAGAGAGAATGTCGAGGAGAAGAGA
>JAYMFT010084930.1:0-28488 GCA_038088735.1 Panulirus argus | reverse complement strand
CACACACACACACACGCGCACACACACACACACACACACACACACACACACACACACACACACACACACACACACACCTCAAGACAGCAGTCGCCACTACAATGAAAACTGTGAAATAGGGAGAGGACAGCAACCCTGCTGTGGACAGGAAGGCAAGAGTGGAAACAGGGATGCCTGAAGAATTGAATGCGACACATACTGCCCTACTGGGCGAGTACAGGAGTGATGTAGTTCAGGCAAGGTTGCCCAGCGCCAGTGGGGCAAGATTAGGTAAGCAGGTGAGTGGAGATGAGGCAGGTAGGCGTGGTATGAGTTCCAGGGAGTCCCACACTCATCTTGCGGCTGTTCTGATCTCTGCCGTCACAGGCGCCTAAGGATGGAAGCGATGGTGTGATGTCTGCTTTTGTTTTGCATTCGTGTGCAACTTCATCTTCCCAAGCACACACACAGAGGGACCACATCTCACACTACTCACAAGGCCGCTTGCTGACGGACAACAGGGGAACGCGATACGTCTGGGAAGGTAAAAATGGTTGGCGTGGACCGAGTCGTTGGTGGTGGTGGTGCACATTCGGGCAACGCCCCTCGGGCAAATTATAATCATTATCAGAAATATCTTTAAAAAATCTCGTCTTAATGTAAGCGGACGAGGTGGTAATCCTCACTGCACTGTGGGGGGGAACACCGTGCAACCTCCTGGGATTACGTGTGTTTCTCGGGGTTTAGCAGCAACCTGTCGTAAAACACGGACGAGATAACCTTGTAGATTTCTAAAGGTGTTGTCCACTCCCGCACTGAGGCCCTCCTCACGTGTATCTCAAAGTCACACTGACTAGATAAATGCCAGCCTGTCTTTAGAGACTATAAGCATAACTAAATTATATTTTATACAACCAAACCGTTGCTTTAGTTGTTCTTGGAATAGCAAACTGCTGTCCGAGGTTGTAATAACAGTGGTGCACTTTATTATATATCCGTAGGGCTAGACTGTTGCCATGTCCCCACCCCCTCCCCAGGATCACGTGATTAGAAGTCGTCGTAACAAGACTCGTGACTCTCTTTGCGACTGTCGCACGTACGAGAGGGGCATTTGCTGTTACGGCTTTGCTGCCGGAGGGGGGAGGGGGGAGAGGGGGGGGCGTCTGTCATGGGGGCGCGCCTCGGCTCCCGGGAGGGGGGTGGGAGGGGGAAGGAGTGGCCCCGAAGCTGCCACATGCCTTATTGGTTTACTTCTCACGTGGGAAAAAGAAAGAGAAATTAGTTTTCAAAAACTGTAATTTTAAGAATTTTTCTATGAGGGTGGGTGTTGTTAGCAAGGGGGAGGGGGGGGGGTGGTAGATCATGTTGTCATGCTGGAATATCTCATAACGTTGTTGTGGTCAGTTGCTACCAAAGACAATATGAGTGTATGAGGATTTTTTTATGAGTAGCTTGACCTTCATGAGTGTCGCCATGTGTACGTAGTCATCCATGTCATATAATGTGAAGGCAATGTGTAGGCGTGTAAAGACAATGAATGTGGTCATGTGGAGGTAGTATGTGGGCGTGTAAAGACAATATGTGGCCATGTGAAGACAGTATGTGGGCGTGTAAAGACAATATGTGACCATGTGAAGGCAGTGTGTGGGTGTGTAAAGACGATATAATGGCCATGTGAAATCAGTATGTGGGCGTGTAAAGACAATATGTGGCCATGTGAAATCAGTATGTGGGCGTGTAAAGACAATATGTGGCCATGTGGAGGTAGTATGTGGGCGTGTAAAGACAATATGTGGCCATGTGAAGACAGAGGGTCCCAGAGGATTTGTCTTCTGAATTTGTTGTTCTGGTCAGGTTGTATCCCTGTACACTAGGACCTCACAGATTTTGCTGTGATGTACTGTACTTTACCCTCACCTGACGTCATGTACAGTGATGTACTATATGTTGCGATGTCCAGTACTCACGTCACTATCGGGATGTGAACAGCCTTCATAAACCAACCGCTATTCCCTCGTCAGGAAAGTTGAAATGGGAAAAAAAAGTTTTTGATTGAGTTTACACTGTCGTGTTTTCTGTCTGGCCGGTTAACAGAATTTGTAAATTGAGGTAAAAGTGTTCGTCGGGCTTGGCTTACGTCGGTGATGGTTCTGGCGTGGTCGATAGAACGGCTGTTACTATGGCCAATGTCCGCTGTGGTTGGTGGTGGTGGTGGTGGTGGAGGCTGTGAGGCCTGGCAGTGGGTACAGGCACGCTCATGGTGCTACTGGCAAGGCTACAGGAATACATGGAAAGCTGCTAAGTGTGGGTATTGCAGCAAAACAGACAGACAGAAGTAGGCTTCTGGACAGAGTGAATGAACTGAATGATTGAAGGAGTTGGGCTGGACCGCGAGTTAATTATGGAGATAATGGCCGTAAGCATGTTTAAGGAGGAAGATAAGATTACGACTCCAACAGTCTCTCACTCCCTTTCTCTCCCTCTCGTGTGCGGTGGTGAGCGCTACGCTCTGGCCCTCCAATTCTGGCAAGATCTCGTTCTGTATCTGTCTAGCCTACATTACTGAGGAAAAAAATGATTCTTTCCAGTAGTAAGCTAAGAATGCTGAGTTACATTCGGAGAACAAAACTGTGTCAGCCGATCAGAATGCAGTCAGATCAACAACCACCAGAAGACTGGGAGTCTCACTTGGGTTGGCCGCACCAGCTTCCGTAAACAGGCGGGCATCTTGCCGATCTTGGAATATACCGGCCTCTCTCAAGCTATCATAAATAGTAACAAGTTGATCATGTTGATATCTGAGGTAGAGATTTTATGACGTCAGTAGCTGTTTAGCCCACATGGAAGTTGTTAGGGCGTGTATGTGTTCTTTAGCTTGTCATGTGTAATGCACTGCGACCACAGCTCCCTATCCACATCCAGGCCCCACAGACCTTTCCATGGTTTACCCGGGACGCTTCACATGCCCTGGTTCAGTCCACTGACAGCACGTCGACCCTAGTATACCACATCGTTCCAATGCACTCTTATCCCGTGCACGCCTTTCACCCTCCTGCATGTTCAGGCCCCGGTCGCTCAAAATCTTATTCATTCCATCCGTCGTGCTCAAGGGTCGTCCTGTCATTAAAGGCCTTACAGTCTTGCTCGAGGAATGAAGGATAAATTTGGACAATATGTGGGCTGGGGCTGACGTGGTCTCCTCATATGGCCGTTGATATTTATATCATGAGGTGGAGGTGCGCCTTCCTGACTGGTCACGTGTTGTTGTTTAGGTTTGGGTGTTGCCCGCCTGATGTATGATAACATTCACCGACGCACGATCACCGGTGAGATTAGCAGGTAATAATAGTGATCATATTGATGATGTTTCACACTGGTCTTGCCTGATGTACGATGACGTTTGCAGAAGCACGATCACTGCCAAGATTAGCATATAATAACGGTGATAACAGTTATCATGGCAGTGATGTTGATACTGTGGATGCCTGATGTATGATAACA
Source organism: Panulirus argus (assembly GCA_038088735.1). Lineage (NCBI taxonomy): Eukaryota > Metazoa > Arthropoda > Malacostraca > Decapoda > Palinuridae > Panulirus > Panulirus argus. The sequence goes on along the minus strand of JAYMFT010084930.1, from coordinate 25,008 downwards.
TCCAACGATGCACGATCACCGTTAACACTGGGACTTGACGAACATCATAATAGACGATGGTAGTGTGGCTGTGGTTAATGTGGCATAGAATGTGAGTGATGTTAACTCCACAGTCTCACCGTGACTTACCACAGCCACCACCACCAGGGGTTCACACATTACCCTGTACATGGCAGTAAACCCACACATTTATCTAATGTAGACAAACATTTTCCCATGTGTGCCTAGTGATGGTCACCTGGGGGATCCCACTGTACTAGTGAGGCAGGATAAGGTAGATGGCACCACCTGTGTCCCCACACCAACTGGGCCGCCCCTCACAGACATGATAAGTAGTTAGTACCACCAGCTGGGCCCAAACTCTTCACAGAGGCTGGGTAGGACAACTGTTTCTTTCCTTACACCTCGAAGCTTTGGAACTCTCTACCCTCTCATGTTTTCCCCAATAACTATGACCTGGCACATTTGAAAAGACAGGTTTTTCAATGCCTGCAAAATTTTGTATATTTACTTTCCCCTTGTCTCTTCTTTTTCCCTTTCATTAACCTCTCTATATTTCACTTAGGGCCCGGCTTTGATGTGGACTTTAGTCCCTGACTGGAGCATCCAACGTAAAAAAAAATTTGATTTTTCAGTTCACATTTTCTAGTGTGACCCCATCCGTCAAAGAGGTTAATTTAACTCACCTCAGACCTACCTTTTAAGTTATACTAAGTCTTGCTGAACGTACGTGTCAAGTACCTCTTCACCCATTACCACGACGTTAACCCATGATAGCAGCAGTTTAACCCCGTGTGACCCATATTGTTAGCTCTTGACCTGCCAGGAGCAGTTTAACCCCGTGTGACCCACGTTGTCAGCTCTTGATCTGCCAGGCGGTAGTCCAGGCAGACCTAAGGATTATCTGGCCTATTACGGATTCTCGACCAAATGAAGGAGCGCTGTGAGATCTGAGTCACGTTTAGTTTACTTCATCACTCGACGTAAACTCGTTCGTCTACTTCAAAAAACATCGACACTCTATCCACCCCGCCTACTTACACACACACACACACACCTTAGCTTATGCCAAGCATCCATTCATCGACTAGCCCCCCAGAAAGGGAGGATGTACAGCTGGTTTGGCTGTGAGTCGATTGCCTCGTCCGAGACTCGAACTGGGACCTGTTAGCAATAGGGGTTGCAGCGCGCCAATTGTTCCATCATGGAGAGAAAGAGAGAGAGTAGAGGCTCCTTCTCTACACTCATAACTTAACTGACCTCTGACCTATCACGTCCGTCGTCAGCCTGTAACGAAGATTCACAAGCGGGTCGAACCCTGATTATCATGGAGGTCACCACAGCTGTGACAGTTAGTCAAGATGACGTCAGAAAGGGTGGCGGCGTCAGCAGGGCAATTTGTTAAGTGACCCCGGGACACTCTGCTGTGCTGACGAGTCTAAGTGATGAGGAACTTGAGAATCTAAGTTACCATGAGTTAATTTGTCTCAAGAAGGGTCTTCTGTACGACCCGTGATACTCTTGTCTCTGGTGGGTCGTTTGTGCCACCCGTATTACCATAAGTTAGTCTCATGAGGGTCGTTTGTGATCCCCTTATTACCATAAGTTAGTTTGTCTCATGAGGATTGTCTGTACGACCCGTAAGGAATAAGAGAGAAATGGAAACAACAACAGACCACTGTGGTCCCCTAGCGAGACTGTTTGTGATAGTGGAAGAGAACAGGATCTGTTAGTGTGGGAAGAAGAGAAAAGCAACTGGATGACTCAAGGAGATGTAATGTTAAACATCATCTGTAACTAAGGAGGCGCAAATAATGTCACTCGTGACCTTAGAGTAAGGTATTTGTTCAGTTTATTCTTAAACATATCTACGGTGTTTTCAACTGCTACAGTTGGTTACAATCCTGTTGAAGAAAAGGTACCTCGTTCCATTCGAAGTCAAACGTTTGCCAATCCGTTACTAGGAATGAAGTCAGGCAAATTTGTCCTTATGTAGATGCTGAGACCAAGGGTATCTAAGCCTTTAACAGCTGCGTCACATCACGTCTTTACCGTCTTTTTTTTTTCTAAGGAAAATAAGAGTAACGTTGTCCAGCTGGCACGTAGAGATTTCGTTTCTCATTCCAGGAACCCTTTTGGTAGCTCTCTGCTGTACTTTCTCTGTTATATCTATGTTTATTTTTCAACTAGTTTGACCAGAACTAAAGACAGTATTAATGGTGGGGCCGCGTCGGTCGTTTGTAAAAGTGAAGATTACTTTTTTAGTCTTGAATTCGATTTCCATTCAAATGAGTAGCACATATTTGTATTTTTACTGTTTTTATCTACTGTTTTAGGTCATAAGAAAATATTATTCCTAAGTCTTTATCCCCATTTATGTATTATAGCTCATCTCCAATTCATAATGTAGATTGCTGTTAGTTTTGACAACATACTTGTAAAACTGTGCACTTATTGTTAATGAATTTCGTTCGCCACTTATGAGCCAGGTCTATCCATTTGCCTGTGACTGCTCGCAAATGTAGTTGTTAAGTGTCTGTGGCCTCATTACCCAGCTTGGTATCGTCTGCGAATGTTGATATTTTGCAACGCAAAGAGGATCATTCCCAAGACTGATCCGTGAGGCACACCACTTGGTACATCTCACCACTCTGAGGGTTTAACCATGATTCACTACTCTTTGGTCACGACCAGCCATCAGATTGTCTAACCACCAAAGTGCAGTCCCATATCGCTCATTTGACTTTACTTTTGCTCATATTAATTGATACAGGACTTTATCGCAATAGTCTTTGAAAATCATTTATAAATAGATGACATCAACTGCTTTACTTTCATCATACAAGAAATCAAGTAGATTTGTCAGACATGATCGATATTGTCGAAAACCGTGTTGAGAGTCGTTTATGAAGAGTTGATCCTCTAAATGATTCAAAGTCGTGTTATGGTTTCCATAAGTTTACTGGCAACTGACTTCAAAGTTAACTGGACGATAATTTCTGGGCATTTCCAATCCGCTGGAACTGAAACAAGTGACATATTGAAAAGAGTAGTCAAGGGCTTAACTGTTGTGTTTTTAACCTTTTTTATTGTCCTTGGATAAATCTTTTTCAGAACCATTACCATATATATTACATGCCATTAAATGCCGATATTACATCATGAACGTGTATGTCGTATGTTGCAAAATGTTCTCCTCTCTTAGCAGTGGGACTGTATTTGGAACATAAGCTATGTCTTCACTGGTAAATACAGATTTAGAAAATCATTTATGATCCTTGTCATGGCTTGAGTGTCTTCAACCAAGCACCGTTTTCCGCATTTAATGGGCCAATTGACTGGGTAATGACTCTTGCTTATAACATAATTATAAGATTCTTTATTTATTCTGTATTTTTTGCTCTGTTCAGCAATATGTGCTTTATGTTAACGCTAATTTGATGTTGGTTGTTGCTCTCTTTGAGTTTCGTACTCGCTAATTTGTAGGCAATAGGTAGTTCTTTATTCTATTTTTCCATCCTTATGGCTTGGCCCGGGAAAATGACTGTCTGCTACCTCTGGGCACTTAAGTCCCTACTGCTGTCTGGAATATCTTACCAAAGCGTTCACAGGCTACGTCCTTATCGTTGTCATTGCCGACGTCATCTCAGATTAACCTTCCAAGAGCGATGTGAAGATGACATAAATTCGCAAGTCCGGTCATTTTTCCTGACTGCCTTGTTGACCAAGATTAAAAGCAGTGTTGAATGGTACCTCAGACTGGATATGTCAGTCATCACTTGTAGATCCCTCTTCAACCAGATTACAGACAAGATCCTCATTTGGGCCAGAACAAAGCCTAATTATGTTCGCATCTAATGCGAGTGTCTCAACTAATTGTATCTGGACACTGTCAAGTAAGATTAGACTAAGTCCTTGCCTGGGGATACCTACGACAAAAGGTTTATTCGCACTTAGATGCCAGTATGTTAAAATCCTCCGCTGTAATTGAATTTTGATAATGAATTTCTGATAACTCTTTGTAAAATTTTTTGTCTTCCTCTGCTGTTTGTACAGAGGGCTTGTGAACTGATCCAACAGTTCTTTGCTCATGGGGCTTATCATAAGTTTCCATAAAAATATTGTGAATGTCTTTAAGAGCTACAATATTATTCAGTGCAATATCAAGACTGGCTTTAACTTAGAGCAAGACACCACCAGTGCAATATTAAGATTACCTTTAACTTAGAGCAAGACACCACCTCCTTCTTAGTTTCTTCTGTCTCTGTTAAGTAGAGGGTACTGTGATAGATGGTAGAATAGTTGCGAGAAGTGTTTAAGGAGGGGAACGGGCTTGCTCAATATGGGCTACGTTTTTTGACCAATATGCACGTGTGGACTCACTGAGAAGCCTGCCAAAATGCCACATAGTTCATGTGCAGCCTGAACTTGGTAACATATCGGCTGAATAGAAGAATGCTATTGCAAGTTTTAGTACCTGACTCTCTCCTGTATGCAAAAGTTAACTAGACTATTACGGTGTTGAGACTGGACACCTTCCTGAAGAAGGTGTTTCCAGGACCGATCCTCGGCATTACTTCTGACATGAAAGTGCACATCGAGCGCCCTGTTCTCATTGCCACCAGATCCAACTGAATCTGCGTTTGCAATTTTCAGGCCAACGTAACCAGCTTCGATCAGGCAAGAGGGGAAAGAGATTTCCAAGCTTAATCTCGAACTTTCCAAGGGGCTGGACCATGATGCTTCAGCAGGTAACATTTCTCCTGACAAAGTCAAGGAGCAACTCACCTCAGGAAATTAGAAATATGATCTTGCACAGGTATTTTAAGAAGGTCATAACAATAGCATAAGGGAGGAGCAGACAGTGGGGGTGGGTGAGGATCCCCAAGGAGGCAGTGGGGGTGGATGAAAGGTCCCCAAGGAGGCAGTGGGGGTGGATGAGGGTCCAGAAGGAGGCAGTGGGGGTGGGTGAGGGTCCAAAAGGAGACAGTGGGAGGGGGGTGGATGAGGGTCCAGAAGAAGGCAGTGGGGATGGGTGAGGGGTCCGGAAGGAGGTGGTGTTACCCCTCATTGTTGGTTGGCTGGTCAGTCAGGAGGCTACATCCACCACTTGGAAAATCATGACCACCTTCTTCAGGTATTAATGATTATTTTGAGATCACACACACACACTCTCTGTGCACGTAGCCCGTGACTTGGCTGGCCACATGTCTATACACTCCCCCACCCACAACCTCCAACCCCCGACCTGGGTGTTAACGAGATATGCGGCAGAGATTGTCCCCTCTAACCCCCGTCAGCACACCTGACTACCTATAGACGCCACACACCGGAGATTGTCTCCCCTCAGCACACCTGACTAGGATAGTGTTATTTCGTGTGAGGGAACTGGAGAATGATTGTGTTTTGTTTGTATACTCTTGTGGCCAGTGTCTGTATCTCTGATTGTAGGTGGGTGTTGCTGTAGCCAGTGTCTGTATCTGTAAGTGTAGGTGGATGTTGCTGTAGCCAGTGTGTGTATCTGTAAGTGTAGGTGGATGTTGCTGTAGCCACTGTCTGTATCTGTAAGTGTAGGTGGGCGTTGCTGTAGCTAGTGTCTGTATCTCTGAGTGTACATGGTTGTTGCGGTGGTCTGGAGGATCAAATATTAAAAGACATTGCTCACCAGCTCCATTTGCCATATTATGGTGGGGTCCACTATTCATGGGGGTATGTTTCTACTGTCCCTACGGACAGGCACGTCAAGGATTGTGGGCCCCAACTGTGTGTGTGTGTGTGTGTGTGTGTGTGTGTGTGTGTGTGTGTGTGTGTGTTCCGTGCTCAGCACCGGGTTGCCTGAAGCAATACGGAGCTCTGTGACAGTGGATGTTCCTCAGGGAAGCTGGTCTGGCTGATGTGTTCGTGATGGGGGAGGAGGATGCCGCTTCTTGTAGGAACCTCTGGAGAAGTAACATCCTGCACCGACGGTAACCTTTGAGATGGGTGTAGGAGCCAGCAGGATGGGTGTATGAACTGGTAGGATGGGTGTAGGAGCCGGCGGGATTGATGTAGGAGCCGGCAGGATGGGTGTAGGAGCCGGCAGGATGGGTGTAGGAGCCAGCAGGATGGGTGAAGGAGCCAGCAGGATGGTGGTGGAGCAAGCCAGCTAGGTCCAGTGGGAAGAGTGGACATCCGGCCGGCCGATAGTGTCACATGATGATGGGGACAACTCACCCAACTTACACTTTCTACACCTCTGCTCTGCAAGCCTAGCCTGGGACCCCGAAGACACACCCACTGCATAGACTACACCCACAGCTACTGTGTAAAACACTTGGGCATAACGAAATAACACCGCAAGGATAATGTAACAGATATATGCAAGGTTAACCTAACCTGACACGGCAGTAAGTTCATCACCACCCGCCATTGTACTCCGAGACCTCTTTTTTGTTTATATCTGGCAACACCCGATACTAGTCTCCCGTGGAAGTTATATGTGTTGAATTATAGGAGTGCTTTTGCTGTTATTTTTTTCTTTTAAGACAAGTATTTGTTGTTTTGTATATTTCTTTCTTTTGCGGTGAGTCAGGATGAGAGTGGGGTGCCAGACGTTCTTGTAACGAGCCTGGCGGGAAATCCAGCCTCGAGCCGGATACTGTGGACCGGTCGTTCGTGTAGTCTCTCTCCCCACCGTCTCACCACACTGTGGTATTGTTATCTCCAGTAGCTTTATTATAATAATGAGACAATGATAATAATAACAGCATTTATTATTATCGTTCTTATGATTATTGTAAAGAAGAACATTCAAGGAGTAAATGTTCATTGTTGACAGTAAGGAAGGTTCATATCGGGCATGACGTGTCTTGTGATATGATGAACTGTTGTTTATGATGTCAGAAAGATCGCTGGTGCCGTGAACGCTGACAAGAAAGTGTAACCCGTACATGCTTTGGAATTATAGATTTAGATGGGTATACATCTGGTGGAGAGGAGTTGCCGAGTGCGTTAGGACGGCGGTCATTTAGTGCTTTTCAAGCACTGATGGTGTGTGTGTGTGTATTTTGTCAGTGTTGTTTGTCATTTGAGGAAGATGTGTATCTGTAAGTTACTGGAGTGTGAGGCAGTGATGGGCACTCTGCTTCTACCTTCTTTCAAAACATCTCATTCTCCCAAAAATTCACCGATACTCGCCCACCCCAACTCTCATTTGCGCTCTTTTTTCAACCCCTGCACTTTCCTTTTGACCTCCTGCCACTTCCTCTTATACATCCCCCAGTCATTTGCACTCCTTCCCTGTAAGTAATATCCAAACGCCGCTCTTTTCTCTTTCGCTAGCGACTTCTTCATCCCACCACTCACTACCCTTTCTAATCTGCCCACCTCACACCTTTTACATGCCACATGCATTTCTTAAACATGTCAGCACTACTTCCCTAAATATCTCACTCTCCTTGCCCATTCCCCTTACTTCATTTACTCTCACCTTTTGCCATTCTACACTTAATTGCTCATGGTACTTCTTCATACAAGTCTCTTTTCCAAGCTCACTTACTCTCACCACTCTCTTCTTACCGACATTGTCTCCTCTTTTCCGAAAACCTCAACATATCTTCACTCTCGGCTCCACAAGACAGTGATTAAACATCCCACCAGCTGCCACCTTCAGTACATATGCATCTAAAAGTCTCTCTTTTACACACCATTCAATCAGTATGTAATCCAATAATGCCCACTGACCCTCTCTCCTACTCACATACATATACTTATGTATATCCCTCTTTCTGAACCAGGTATTCCCAGTCACCAGTCTTTTTTCAGCACGCAACTCCACAAGCTCTTCACCATTTCCATTCATAATACTGAATACCCCATGCCCCCTCAGTTTTACCCTCAACTGCCACATTACTTATCTTCGCATTTAAATCACTCATCACTATTACCCGGTCTCTTATATCAAAGATGCCAACTCACTCTCTCTGTTGCTCCCAAAACACTTGCCTTTCATGATCTTTCCTCTCATGACCAGGTGCATGAGCGCTAATAATTACCCATCTCTCGCCATCCATTTTCATTTTTACCCACATCAGTCTAGAATTTACTTCTTTACACTCTATCACACACTCCCATAACTCCTGCTTCAGGATTAGTGCTACTCCTTCCCAAGGTCTTGTCGTCTCACCAACCCCTGACTTTACTCCTAAGACATTTCCAAACCATTCTTCCCCTTTATTCTTGAGCTTTGTTTCACTTAGAGGCAGAACATCCAGGTTTCTTTCCACGAACATACTTCCTGCCTCTTCTCTCTCCTCTTGGTTACATCCATACACATTTAGACTCCTCAGCCTGAGCCATCGAGGAGGAAGAACTCTCTCTTTTTGGCACCTCCTTCTGTTCCTTCTCTTAGAAATTGAAATACGACACGCATGAAATAACGAAGTAGAATTATTTCTCCTTTGCTACGGGATATATATATATATATATATAAATTGACGTTTATTGGCGGATGTAAAGTGTTGGTAAGTTGTATACAGTGTATGTCTGGATGAGGGGGGGCCAGTAACGCTTGTCATATACGTGGGTAAACTCATGAGACAAAGAAACACATCTTTAATGTAAACCCAAACCGTAGTAATGTGGACCACAATCTTGGCCAGTGTTAGGCCATGTGGTGGGTCATCTCGGGCCAGTGGTGGGGCCATCTTAGTCAGTGGGCTAGGAGGGGTGGGGGTGGGGGAGGTGTTGCGATGCCACCACACGTTAGATAACATGACGTGGCGCCTGTGGTTGTGGAGTGGGGGGAGGGGTGGAGGGAGGACCTCTCTCGTGTGGTGGTGTGGAGATGTCTCGCGTGGTGGGGAGGTTGGGGGGGTCTAACTGTGGTAGTGTCTGGGGAGGAGGAGGAGGGGGAGAGGGAGATGATTCCCTTCTCCAGTCAGACTTGGGGGGAGGACTTTCTTCCTCCCCTTCCCCACCCAACCCCACTCCCTTTCCCACCCCACCTCACCCTCATCTGTTGCCCCATTTGCCCTCCTATAAGAGACATTTCATCACTCGGGGCGAGACCCAGACTTTTATTGGTTTTGTGTCATTAAACTCGACCTTCATGTGGGCGTCGGCATTACCAGAGAGAGAGAGAGAGAGAGAGGTTGTGTGATCATATGTGGTGATCTTGGTGATGTTCTGTCGTTATGGTGATTAAACAGTCTCTTCTCGTCTACCGTAATGACAGGCATGACCTTCGTGACAGGACTTTGGTGGGTGCTCTTATGGAATGGACCGGTGTAACTGAGAGGGACACAGAAACACGAATAACATCAATAGTGGCTTATTGGTTAAGGTACATAAGGCGAGATAGCCCATTGACAGTGATCTTTTGGAGGCGCAAGATTATGGTGAAGAAGAGGAGATCAAGTAAGGTACGATGAAGAATAGGAAATAGTCTTGGCAAGAGTCCCTCAGTGCTGGTGAAGGTGCATGAGATGAAGCAGCAGCACAGAGGAAAGATATTTGGCAGCAGAGTCAACGTGGAGCTCCTGTAGGAGGTGGATGTGGCGCGTATCCCGGTTCCTGGAGTGAGTGGCGGCTGCCGGTTTGTGCTTGGGTCGCAGGAGTGCCGCGGGCGTGGCCGTAGGTCCCTTGTTGTTACTGCCGCTTCTCGTGACGGGCGGAGGCGATGTCCCACGCGACTCCTGCCGAAAATGGATCTCAGGGATGAGGCACCACAAGGAAACCAGCCAAGAAGATGAAACGTTAAGATTTATGCTGGGAATTCTAGTGACGGAGGAAGCGCCCTAAGGGCGGCTTGAGTCTGGAGTCACATGGCCAAGACTTCAGTTACTGGAGTGGTACACTTGTTGTCTAGTGGGAGTCAACTGCCTCACTCCATCCTGAGGTTGTTTGTTTGTATGTAAAGATTGTCGCACATCCAGTGCGACAAGGGGCTTTACCTTTGGCGGCCCAGTAAGTGATTTTGTCTGGAGCTCTGCTCGAATCCCACCTGTTGACTTAGATAAAGAGGTTACAGGCGCACAAGTGGATGCAGTCCTCTGGTCAGTGAACGCATACCCCCACCCATCCACTCTTGGACGTGGTCAGACTCAGAGTGGCGCGTTCCCCTGGATCCAAAAGGCTACATTTCTTGGGAACCTCACTTGCTGTAACATTGTTTAGTCTCTCCGGGTGGAGGATATCTTGCGATAACACGGAGCAGGTGTTGCATATGTTGAGTCTGGTTCCCTTCTCTAAAGTCCCTGTTGCTGTCCCGGAGACTGAGTGTCAGTGCGTAGCCAAGAAATTAGTGATCCAGTGGGCTTGCTGCCGGCTTCTAACAGTATGCACATTCCCGGACGACTCTTTCGACAATCTTGCCAAGACTGACTTAGATTTGTCTCGACAAGGTCTTATCAGTGTATGATGGTTCACCGCGCGTGGCCGCCAGGTACCATATGGCAGAAATAGACCTGTCGACGACGAGGAAGTTTTCATTCGTGCGAATCCTTGCTGTACGTCTTACGTGATTCTTTGTTTACCTCAAGCCCATTGGAACCTGTATGCTTACGTTGGCAAAGCGAATAGCTGTAGCTGCCTTGGCTGCCTCGTACGCGATCTCATCTCCCTCGATCCATACGTGGCTGGAAATCCCGTGTGGAGAGACCTGGCGGCCCTGTAGTTGGAACCTCTGGAGTGTCGCGAGGATTGAGGTTATGAGTTCGATGTTATCTCTGCGATGTGACTGCTGCGGCGATTGTACGGCTGTCTTCGAGTCAGTGTGGATAACGGCGGGCTTTGGGTATTGCTTCGATGTGTAGTGCAGAGCTTGGGATGTCGCTGCCAGATCTGTTCGTAAACTAGATCAGCCGTCCGTTAGTGTCCACAGCAGAGTCTGACCCTTCCTTTCGTCTGGTCCACCAAGCCGTCCGTAAAGTACGATGCTGCTTGTGGTGGCGTCACAGCGGCCATGGCTTTCAGGGCTGGTCTTGTCAGGTCCTCCCGCTGAATATATATTGGACTTGCTGGCTCCGAGTGGTGTGACTGTCGAGATGGCTGCTGGAGGAATCCACGGTGGCGGAAAAGAGTGCTCGTTAGTGCCAGTGGATCTTGTACGTTCTTGATGTATGAGGTCGCCTGCATATTTGAATGGCGTTGGCCACCACGTGTGTCCAGGTGGTTCCTCACACCCTGTGCGGCTCTGACTCTTCTCTCTGCCGATGTCGGCACGTCCGTCCGATCTACAAATCTTGGCTGTCGTCTGTGTGACTCGTACTGCAAGGGGAGGCGGCAGCCTAGTATTCTTCATCTGTAGGTTACGAATCCTGGTCCACATGGGTGCCCCAGGCATGGTTCTGAAGGGCGTCGGTTTGGATGACCTCTAACTTGGTCACCTGTTCGTCCCTCAGGCCAATGAGCGTTTGGGGCGACGTGATCTACCAGAGATCTGCTGACGGTCGGAGATACTCCAGCTGTGGCTGGAAGGGCAGCTCCTGGTCGAGCCACACTCCAGGGCATTGATGTGTGTCGACCCAGGCTACCGATGTGTCCCGACTGACGCAGCTGTGCTGAGGGCCATAGCTGCGGTGATGCCTGGGCATATGAGGGACAAGAAGGTCAGGTCACGAAGGAGGTCTGGGAGGAGAAGCTGTTGCCAAAGGGAATTAAAGACGCTGCAGCTGAATGTCGCAAGCTCTAACTTCAGTAAGTGAGAGCGGCTCTTCTCATGGAAAGCGTCAGGTCATCTTTGGAATGGAATTGTCACAGCGGCAACTTCTGACCTACCAACGCCGAACATGGAGTGTGGGTGTCATGGCGGGGTACGGATACTCTACGTGTAACAGTAGGGTGGGCCACCAAGCTCATTTTTCTAGGAATTAATTGGTCAGGTGAGGTCACACGCCGTGACCTGCCACCAAGTCAAGGCGCCGTCAGTAGGGTGACGCTTTGTGGAGCGACAGTGGGTTGCTACAGGACTTTGGTTGTGGACTGTTTAAGTTCAACACTACTCCGTCATATCCTATGGTTAGGCCGCCTTGCTATAGGGTCGTTTCATACTGCTCAAGGGTCGTACAGTTTACATTTAATGATAGATTTCAGGTGTCGGGGAGAGACGTTTGACCTTTGTTGACCTCTGGCATTGCCCGTGCAGATACAGGGTCAAGAGGGGTCACTGAACTCGTCGTTTTTTTTTTTTTTTGTCGTGTAGCAGAAACACCCGATCCCTGCAGCCCCTCGACACAACACTACAGCAACACCTACAAAAAGCTAAGGCCCTGCGGCGTCATCCCCCAACACACACACACACACACACACACACACACACACACACACACACACACACACACACACACACACACGACTGTTGAGGCTACACAAACAATAACATGAGTGGATGCCTGTCACTAGACGGGCCGGTGCCTCCTACACATGCGAGTCTTCCTCATGGGACGCCCTTGCCACCTAGGACTCTTGAGAACACCTGCCACTCCACCCTGAGAGGCCTTATGGTTTTTTGAGACTGCTTCCGTAGCAGCCTGTTGTGAGAAACCTGCCATAACTCTTTCCTTCCTTTATAGTTTGTTAGAAACTCATCAGATCTCATTCCTGCCTTGGGAGCCTATCGTAAGAAACCCATTACAACATTCCTTCTGCAGGATCATGTTCTTAGACGCCCATTGCAACTCATTTCTTCCTTTCAGTACCTTGGCATCAGGGACTGGTTGCTTTATAGAGACCTATTCTTCTTCCCACAAAGCTTGGTGACGCTGACACCTGGGCGATCATTAGACTCAAACAACAACAGGCCATTAATCCCTAACGAGGCTGTTTGGGACAGTGGAAGAGAAGTGAAACTTACGGACTATTGTGGTACGAGTAGAAAGACATATTTTTTCCTAAAGAGGCAGACCTGTAACCTTGTCTTATAGCTAGGGAGGTGCAAATGATGTCAGTCTTGGATTCGAAGTAAAACATTTTATCATGTCTATACTTAAACGTATCTATAGTCCTGCTTTTTCAGCTACTCAAATTGGTAAATCATTCCATTATGCTATCAGTCCTTTTGAAAAAAAAAAAAAAAGAAAATCGTCTCATTCGAGGTAAAAAAAAAAAAGTGTTTCCCATTACTACGAGTGAAACCAGACGAATCTATCTCGATTAAGTTCGTTGACTGAGACTTTGGAAGCCGTTAATGAGTTTGAGTACCTGTGTTAGATCACCTCCCAACCTTCTCACTAGTTTACAAAGTCCTTTTTCCTGGGATTTTGTCTCACAAGCCGGGAATCCTCTTAGTAGCTCGCCTCTGTACTCCTCTAGCTCTCATTCTGTCACTCCGTCGTCCTCCAGCCTTCCTTCAGTCCCTCCGTCGTCCTCCAGCCCTCCCTCAGTCTCTCCGTCGTCCTTCAGCCCTCCTTCAGTCCCTCGATTGTCCTCCAGCCCTCCCTCTTTCCCTCCGTCATCCTCCAGCCCTCCCTCAGTCCCTCCGTCGCCCTCCAGCCCTCCCTCAGTCCCTCCGTCGTCCTCCAGCCCTCCCTCAGTCCCTCCGTCGTCCTCCAGCCCTCCCTCAGTCCCTCCGTCTCCCTCCTGCCCTCCTTCTGTCCCTCCGTCGTCCTCCAGCCCTCCCTCAGTCCCTCTGTCGTCTTTCAGCACTTCCTCTGTAGACATTTCCCAGGTTCCTGTAGGCCTATCCCAGGTTCCTGTAGGCCTCTCCCAGGTTCCTGTAGGCCTCTCCCAGGACCCTGTAGGCCTCTCCCAAGTCTCTGCAGGCCTCTCCCAGGACAGTGCTTCTTTTGCCATTACAGGTGTGGACAATCCCTCATTAAACTAAGGATTATTGCCTGGCGAGTTGAAGAGTTACGATCCATGAGTTGTTCACGAGGGAAGTTCACGTCTGTTCAGCAGAGAACATGATGGTGGCTGTGGTTCACTCTGATGCACCTCGCAAGTTAGTGTTCAGTTTGCCTCGATCAGTAACGTGGGGTCGTGAAAACAGTGGTACGACCATTGGCGCTTACGACCTGGTCTGTCATCCTTCCCTTAAGGTTCAGATCAGACACCAAGTCTTCATACCCCAAGTGGTCTAGGGGTCGTTCTGAAGAGTCGTATCGTCGTGCTCCAGGGTCGTTCCGCCCGTGCACTAAGGTCGCACGGCCGTGTGGTCAATAAGGGTCGTACTGCCGTGCTCAGGGTATTAAGTAATCAATTTAGCGGTCGTTGGTCGCGTCGTTGTATTATGCTAAATTTGACCCTTTGAGTCGGTGGTCCACGCACGCACGCACGCACGCACGCGGCTCGGGCCATGGACTATATTTAACATTGTCTTGGGTGAAGTTTTATGGACGTGTGTGTGTGTGTGTGTGTGTGTGTGTGTGTGTGTGTGTGTGTGTGTGTGTGTGTGTGTCTGTAATTACCTAGTTATACTGTACAGAGAGGGGTCTCTACCCTCTTGGGGATTATCGGTAGGCTGTCTCTGCATTCAGAGTTTCAACATTCCCTCTCTTCCAGCCACCCTCCATTCTCTGGCTATGAAAGTACTTCTTTACATCTTTTCCCCTCAAAAAAAAAAACTGTCTTCCTTTATTTCATGGTATGTCTTATGGTTGTTCTGTCCTGCATCTTTCGAAGAACTGTTCACTGTCTTCTTCGTCGAGCTGGTGTAGAAACTTAAAGGTCGTAATCGGGTCACCCCTTGCTCTTCTCTCCTCCATGATGAGGAAATTGAAAGCCTCTAAACTTTCTCTGTAACTCACCTCCCTTAATTCTGGTACCATATTTTTTTGCCCTCCTCTGGACTCTGTCTCTCTATCTTCTCTTTGTGCTTCTTGAGGCGCAGTTACTAAACTTAAGCATACTCTAGTTTTGGCTTAATCTAGGACGCAAACATCTTGCTGAATATTTCCTCATATATTTGCCTGATGTTCTGATACTCGCCAGCAACAGTTAGTCTCCTTTACGACTTTCTTTTCTTTTCAGAGGTGAGGACTTAGCGACTTCTCTCATGTCCCCGTCTATCATATGTTTATATTGAGGCCTTATTTCACCATGCTCAGTCCTCATTACCTTGCGTTATCTCGGGTTGCATTTCATTAACCGTGTATCAGACCAATCTGGGGCTTTTTTAGGTCCCATTGTGGCTGAATGTAGTTGTTTTTTAGCGCTTTTTCCTCCATCATGTCTGTCTTCATCTACAGACATATTCAGGTGGAAGGATAGAATCATCAGCAAGTCCTTTGCGTGGATGAGGAAGAGCGGCGGTGCCAGAACAGAACCCTGCGGCATCCCACCGCTGACCCTCAGATACGAGTCTCTTGTTCCTTCCCGTTAAAATATAATCTGTCTTTCGAAGATCCACCGTCTTTAACCGACCCCCTGTGTGTGTCACAGTGTCATATGCTGCCGGGCATTCTAGACAAAGGCAGTCCATCCAACCTTCCATTTTGTCTAAAATGGTTCTCACTCACAGAAGTCTTAAGAGGTGCCCCTGAGAACGTGCTTCTCTTGCTTAAGTAGTTTCTCCTGTGCAAGTTGTCAACCCTTTGCTTTTTGATTATCTCTTGTAGTATTTTACCGGCTACACTCTCCAGGAAGACTAGTCTGTAGTTCACTGCATCCAGTCAGACTCCTTTCTCTAGTGATACCCCGAAAAACTTTTCTAGAGGTTTGTCAAGTGTCGTCCAGTTGCTCGCATGGATTGTTGTTATCTGTACAACTCTTCCCTCTAGATCCTTTATTCTAGTTAGATGCTCTTGTACAATTTACTCTTGATAATTTACGGAAAGAGTTTTGGATTGTCTCTAGCCTTGTCCATAACATTGTTTTCAAAGTCTTTTGTTTCTTCTTCCTTATCTTGTTGAAGTCGTTTCATGGTCTCATATACCGTCCAGTTGCTGGCTGCCTGAGATGCTGCTTCTATTTTTTGCCACAGCACATATAGCAAGGACCCTCGCCTTGTGAAAACTTTTATAGAACCACCCCTTTTTCACCATTTGCTCTCTGTATAAGGCCAGAGGTACTCATAGTCCTTCTAAGTCGCTGTGAAGTTCACAGAACCTTTCATCACAAAGTCTTGGTTCCTGGCTACAGAACTCCGTTTTCCAATTCATGATACCATTAAAACATAAAATGCCCTCCAACAGCAAGGATTCGAACCTCGGACTTTTTGCGTGGTAGTTGGGAACCATAAATGTAACTGAGTTGTGTATTTCTGTGATTATGCTGATCTCTGAGTTAGGTTTTATTGTTGCTATTTTATGTTCTCGTTTACCTTATAAAAATCAAATTCCAGCATTACGTGATCATTAATTTTTATTTCCAGTGGGTGTATCTGATATCAGAATCTATTTCTGGAGATAAAATCTAGCAGTGATAGCGTTATCAGTCTTTCTGATCCTAGTGTGCTCACTGACTTGTTGATATGAAATATTTTCCCGTATACACTTCAAGAACTTGAGTCTCCATGATTCTCTGTCTCCATGAGAATCCAAATTATTCCAGTCACTCTCTTTATAAACGAAATCCTTCATTGTTAATGCTTTACCATCTCTGATAAGTGCGTGTTTTCCTGCATCCTGTGCCATCCTGGTTATTCCTTCACTGTTATCGTTGTGTATTCACTGAGGTTCACTGCAGTTGTTTGGAGGATTATATGTTATCATCATCACTATGAACTTGCCCGCAGTTACTTCTCCCTTTATTCATTGTTTCTGTGGGTCATTTACCAAAATTTCCTCTTTTATCTTCTCTTTCCGTCCTTACGATCACGTACCCATCTTATTTCTTTATGAAACTTTGTCTGCACAACTTCAGCAGTATCAAGTGCATTTTTTTCCCTAATTCCCTCCTTGAATTCCGGCTTCTTACCGTCTTCTGTTATCAGTTCATCTGCATTTATGTCCAGTTTCTCTCAGTCTGATCTGTCTATCCCAGAACATTCTTTTTCCTGACCTCTCTGTGCTACCGGCTGACCTCTCTGTGCTACTAATCCTGATATTCCTTCCTCTTTAGCTCGTTCGGTATCTCTTTTTTTTTTTTTCTTGTGTGTATTTATGTGATTACTTATTTGTACTGTACGGAGGGGAGGTTGACACTCGTGGGACCCCATCTCTTGATCATTCTCTACTGTTACACAACCCGGCTCCTTCGGCAGCTGGTGACCCATGGTGACCCGGCCCCCCTACGGCTGTTGCTAAACATAACAGTCTAACAGTTGTTCATTGAGCACTACATTGTTTATGGTGGGCTGCGACAGGTGTATGTCAGAGGGGAGGCTTGAGGGTCGGTAGGCCTATGTTGTCCCCGTGTCAGGCCCGAGTCAACAGCTGCCTCCCTCCCTTGGGCCGGGGTCACGGCTGGTGGCAGGGAGCCTACAGGTCGCCACCCTCCCTCTCCCGAGCGAGCAGGTCTACTCTCTCTCCCTTGAAAGTCACCTCCTTCACAAAAAAAGGGGTCGACCGGGTAACACCGTCACAAAGCTCACATACGCGTGCTTAATTTTGGTTCGAAACTTTCCTGAAAATATGTCTGTAATGAGCCGTTGATTATTACCTTGGAGGCAAGTAAAAGGTGGTAGATGATTGCCAGGTGTGGTTATTACCACAGGTCTGTCCACCACACTGGCCTGGACGGACAGTAGCAGCCGATGGTGGATACAACCTGACAATTGGCTTACAGGAAATATCCCAGTTTCCTAACAGAAACTTTTACCAAAATAAAAACAGAAATGTAAGTAGAAAAGACAATATCTTGCTGGTATGTTGCCAATGGTGACACCTTCCTTCGTTTATATAGCACAAGTGTTGGCCTCACTCCCATACCTGACTCACAAGGTCTACAGAAGTATTTAGCTCTCGCTCTGCCATCAACAATACGTGCATCACATTACTCACTACCACCCCTACAGGGGCACACAGAGAGACACGAGACTCGGTCCTCAACGGACACATAAGAGAAGTAATTCACCCTTGTCGTGAAAGTCTTGGGAGACTGAAACATTACCCAAACCTTCCACCAAACATCTCTGGACAGGAAAATCTGTTGTGCTAACAGATCAAAACACATCTTGTCCCAGTGTTCGTAAAACCTTGACAGGTCAGACCTCTCCAAGTTGATTAGATAAACTGCCATCCTAGATGACGTGCTTACCGCCATACTTGACGCTACAATGCTTATATATGCTGATGGATCCTTGGGGGAAAACGGTAAGGCCAGTGCTGCCTATGCTGTTTACGGCAGTAACAATCTTATTCACTCTCAGCAAGCAAAACTCAGCCACTGCTAACCCTATAGTATTCTCATGGCAGTGAGATATCTCGTCAGTTCCGTGTACACGCTGTAATCCTCTCTGACTCCAACACCAGCTCTTGCGCAACACTCTCCGGAAGGAGAGCTCTGCAGGAACCTGTTCCATCAATCATTCACTCTCCGCTTACAGAAGCCGATAACAGTGGTCTACGCACCCAGTTCCTATGGCTACCTTCACAAGTTGGACATGAGCGCCATGACCGTGTAGATGGTCTAGCTAAACAAGCCTGTTTGCTCTCGGACCCCAAAATCTGACTGGACCTGGCTAAAGGCGTAGTCCACGCTGACCACACCGCATTTGCCTGCTTGGGAGAAAACCTGTTGAGACTATGAGACAAATGAGCTTTAGTATTGTGTACTATGATTATCTTAGGATAAAGAAACATCAGTATGGAAGGCAGAGGACCCATACCAGACAATCTGATGTTGGAACTGCCAGGATACGCGTAAGATACAGGTACATGAGGCAATTCACGAGAAGCTATGATCCTGAACATTGCACCCGATGAACATAAACTAGGATACTGTGTTAGCGAATGTCCCAAAATCGGTGAATTTAGACCTCAAGGCTCACTGTTTCGACAGCTTTTCCGACACTGTATCCATGATGCCCTGAGCTATGTAAACACCTGTGTAATCATGCCCAGTACAAGAGCGTTCTGTAACTACAATGTCCAGTGTGTAATGTGCCTTGACTGTATTACTGTCAGTGTTAACAGCATGCCCAGTGCCAATGCATTCTGTAATGTACCTTAGACCTCTCATACTGCTATCAGAGTTGTGTCCTGTTCCAAATACACATCTCAGTGTATATGTAATTTGTATACACGGTTCTTCGAATGTTGACAGGATGGTCTATATGTGTATGACATATTGTAAACTTGCTTTTTATTATGCAAATATTGTTAACCATGCTGCTGTCAGCATCACTTGCTATCCCGTAACTTATACATCATGTATTGGATGTATCCTAGACCTCCCTCCCCTCCCGACGGGAAGGGGACCCCACTGGGTCCCTGGGCCCCACTCGGGCCCACCTGTCACCCTCCCATGTCCTTGTACTGTACCCACTGTACACTCTATACTGGCCTCCACGTACCCCCTAGATATATGCCCTTCACCCATACTCTCACTGAAATGCTGCTTTTATGTGAATCTAGACAATGAAATATCTTAGGACATAGTCTCTGTCATCAGGTCACAGCATAAGTTTGGTGTTTAGATACGAGGTCAGCACACAGTGTTGTGGTGTGAGGTCACGGCACTAGCGTCTGGGTATAGGAAGACACTGGGGTCAGACGATAGCAGGAAGAAGACAGTGGTGTCGGGTGAGGGAGGTCGATTGGTACACAAGGAAGGGTGAGGGAGGTAGACTGGTACACAAGGAAGGGTGAGGGAGGTAGACTGGTACACAAGGGAGGGTGAGGGGGTAGACTGGAACACAGGGAAGGGTGAGGGAGGTAGACTAGTACACAAGGGAAGGTGAGGGAGGTCGACTGGTACACAAGGGAGGGTGAGGGAGGTAGACTGGTACACAGGGGAGGGTGAGGGAGATAGACTGGAACACAAGGAAGGGCGAGGGAGTTAGACTGGTACACAAGGGAGGGTGAGTGAGGTAGACTGGTACACAGGGGAGGGTGAGTGAGGTAGACTACTACACAGGTGAGGGTGAGGGAGGTAGACTGCTACACAAGGAAGGGTGAGGAAGGTAGACTGGTACACAAGGGAGGGTGAGGGAGGTAGACAGAAGAATCTCTCCACGTCTTAGGCCACTATCGCTGTTATCTTTTATCGTACAGAGATAAAGATAACGGAGATAACATCGTGTTGGCATGTGTGTTGAGTCCAGTTTTATACTTCAATGAATCTGGTGGAGTCATCGATACATCGTGGAGGGTCAGCAAACCCCAGTAATCTATACATCGCTGGGGATTTATCTCCTTATTTAGGATTATCTGTGTCTCCTGTGGTGTGTGCCTTGGCACTATTATCCTGCAGGTTAGTAGGGAGGAGGAGGAGGAGGAGGAGGAGGAGGAGGAGGCTGGCGTGTCCTGTGATTGGCTCAGGAAGAGATAGGAGGCCCCCGCCAGGCTATTCTGACCCTTACGCTGGCAGGAGAGGATTACATTACCCATGGCTGTAATCCCGGCACGCTGTATCCCACTGTAATCCCTCCCATAAGCGACGGTAATTTTACATGCTCTCTTGTGATGAGGCAGTTTGTCTATGCGATCATTAGTGTGGCAGTTTACTAGGAACAATAGTGGGGTGGGCAGTTTACTAATAGCGGGGTAGCTTATCGTGAACATCAGTAGTGGGGCAGTTTATCAGGAGCTGGGCAGTTTATCACTGGGGGAGTGTGGCTACTGAAGGTGTGTGGAGAGATAAGGTAAGCAGGTAGTGTGAGTGGGCCGGCTTCCCCCCGCCCGGCTAGCTGTAAATGGACACACACAACACCGCTGGCTGACCTCTCCTAGTGTGAGACACACAACACCACTGGCTGACCTCTCCTAGTGTGAGACACACAACACCACTGGCTGACCTCTCCTAGTGTGACATATAACATCGCTGGCTGACCTCTCCTACTGTGAGACACAACACCACTGGCTGACCTCTCCTAGTTTTTCATTCACGAAACAGGCCTATTTATTGTTGTTCTGTTAGCCACAGGACTACAACCCTCTTTTTTGTGGATGATGAAGTCACAGTCCCACTCATTTCCGATGTCGGACACGCGTGACCTCTCCAAACCTCGCCCTGGCCCTCAGTGGGAACAACCTCAGTGAGCTTGGCAGCCACGCCCACACAATTAACGCAGTCGGCGTGGCTGACTCGACTGCCCCATAAATACCCGGGCGTCATAGAAGACACTCAGTCGAACAGTGAACTTGCCTCAGACCACAAGTGTGCCGCAATAGCGTCTGTATAGTCTTGGTCCTGTGACGCCAGACACCACGTGATGCTTGATTTGCCACCCTCCTCTAAGGGCTCTGCCCGGTGCCTCATCTCCCACAACCTCCATCGGCAAGACTCACGGGGGGGGTGGACTTCGCCACCGCCCGCCTCGAGAAACGGCTTAGAATTACGGGACCAACGGCCACGCTCTCCTGCAGTACGAAGCACAAACGGCTGCTACTAGCTAACTCAGTACCTCGGCAGCGCCTCTGCCTCTCGCAGAAGCTCCACGAGATGATCTGCCGTCCACATACGCACACACACACACACATAACTCTCCCACGAAACGCCTGTCACATTTCCTGCTCGTACAACAACGCCACAAAAATGCCGCCACCCTCAGTCAATCTTATCTCTCCTGCGTAACTCAGTCCTGCGCTGTGTACATCAGCTGAACCAGTGAAGCACTCTGTTGTTACACGTGTTTCCGCTCCACTCTCCCAGTCCTCCCTAGTACAAAAAAGACCTGAGACACGCAAAAATAACTGGTGACAGGTATCATCACGTGTCTAGCCTTGATTTGAAGATATTGATGATCTCCGTACTGTCAGCATATGGTGGTCATTTTTGCCAGTATTCTACTACTATACACACGTGCTGGGTAGGGGCGAGGGCTGATGGGTGGGGAGAACTAGGGGGGAGGGGGGTGCTTGTGCCTCCCATCTAACTAACAACTAAGGAATGCACTAACAATGTCTTTGTTTGTTTGTTTCAGGATCGAAGAGGCCGATCCGTCTAGGGACTTGTGTGGCACCAGGAAAAAGGTAAAGTGATTCTCTTTTTTTTACATATGTAAAAGTCAGGTGCTCTCTCTCTCTCTCTCTCTCTCTCTCTCTCTCTCTCTCTCTCTCTCTCTCTCTCTCTCTCTCTCAAGCAGTGCCACCAAGATGTCGTCCTCGTACACATCTCTAAACACCACACCTCACCCATTGTCATTTACCAGAGACACGAGTCAATCACTGATCTCTAACCATCACGCACACGGATCCGGCTGGACCACACCTGGCTGGCCCTGGGATCTCTCAGAGCCGTCAGCTTGCCTCACGGGAAGGTCAGCAACAGCAAGAGTTGGACGTGGGTCGAACCGCATGAAAAGGCTTTGTTAGACCACTTGTTGGCTTATTGTTAGGTTAGGTTAGCTAGTATGGTGCGTACACTAATGTACGTATCTACGTCAACGCATGCGCCAAACGGTGTCTGGAAGGTTCTGGAGGAACAAGTTATTGTGATATGTTGTTCTTCGTGCGATTATACTCACGTTCAGACTCAGAGAGTTCAAGGGGATCAGAATGTTCTATTAATCCCTAATCAGTTCAGATATCCATGACTGTGATTAGAAATATATATATATATATATATATATATATATATTTCTTTACCTTTAACACACACACACTGGAGGACACGTAGACAAGCTTTAAAGTTGGTCTGATAGATGGTCCGGGAAATCCAACCCGATCAAATGCAGAGTAACGAGGATGGGACACATCCAGCAGGAAGTATGTTGCAGGAATGTGTGTGTGTGCGACAGGGACTTTGGGGGGTCGACATCACCATCATCATCCCTAACCTGTTGCCAGAGTCTCACTCTTGGAGAATAGTTCAGGTTTTACAAACCGTCTGTTGTAAATATCAGAACCGCTTCAGGTATATGGATGAGAAAATATTAGGTGAGCTATTCATATCCTTCCATAAAGCCAAAATCATTATATGCTTCTCGGGTTTGGTCACCGCACCTAAAGAAACGCAAATAAATGATCTAATAGAGAAGGTCCAGAGGAAAGCAAGAGATATGGTACCATAATTAAGCGAGCTGAGTTACAAGGAAAGGCTGGAGGATTTAGATATCCCCAACTAAGAAGAGAGAAGAGTGAGGGGTGACCTGATTACAAATTAAGTTTATGGAATTCCCTCCTCGTACACTACAAGACATGGGGCCCCACGAGTGTAGAACTCCCTCCCCGTACAATACAAGAGATGAGGCCCCACGCGTGTAGAACTCCCTCCCTCCCGTATACTAAAAACAAGTCATTACACACACACACACATCTCTGAGCCATTGTCTGAGGCTTGGAACCAGCTCTCATGCCCAGCGCTATCTGTTTGGCCCGAGTAGACACCGACCAACGGGAAGTTCCGGTGCTACAGTGGTAGTCAGGCGTTGTGCCAACGGAGAACGGGACGCGCTGACTGTTGTAGATCGAGGGTTGTAAATATACCCAGGATGTGGTATCCAAGAGTTGTAGATATACCCAGGATATGGTATCCCAGGGTTGTAAATATACCCAGGATGTAGCATCCCAGAGTTGTAGATATACCCAGGATATGGTATCCCAAGGTTGTAGATATACCTGGGATGTGGTATCCCAGGGTTCTAGATATACCCAGGATATGGTATCCCAGGGTTTTAGATATACCCAGGATATGGTATCCCAGTAGGATATGGTACACCAGGGTTGTAGATATATCCAGGATATGGTATCCCAGGGTTGTGGATATATCCATTGTATCCCAGGGTTGTAGATATACGCATGGTATCCCAGGGTTGTGACCAGACTAAAGTTCTACAACACGAATGTTAGGGTTCACTTGATGAAGGGGTTATATACCAGCGTTGTGATGTAACTGGATCGCGTATTGCCGGGGTTATGATATATTAACAACTCTTGTTATGTCGGAGTTATGTCGAGGACTGACGAGCAAGGTGTCGGCTTCTTCTGTCGTCGTCGGAAGGGCCAGTCTTGGCGTACTGTGTTCACTCCTGTGATGAAGTTTTTTAGTTTACACATTACACCTTGGCCAAAATCCAAGTGGTTCTCCCCCTTATCTACAAAATGACCTCCTGCGGTATAACTTGTGCTTAATGTTCACCGCTGGATATGTTCCAGGGGCTTCCAGGATGGTCATGGGTCCCTGGGGCGGTCTATGGGGTCAAGCAGCCCCGGAGAAATTGCCCCCCTGGGGGATGTTTCCAGAGATAACGAGTTCTTTAAATTTCTTTCAGCGAACAGAATGTTTTATGGACGGTCCTCGGGCAGCCGTTGGAGGGAGCCTCATAAGGTCGTGGAGGGAAACATGTTCACGTTTTAGAGGGGAACTTGTCGAGGTTTTGGAGAGGACATTTCTTGCGGTTTTGAAGGGGGCTGGTCTCGTTCATTTCGATTTCTAAGAGGTAGATTTGTTAGGGTTTTGGAGGGGAAGGTGGGAATTGTTGATGTCTTGGAGGGGGACGTGTCAAGGTCTAGGAGACAGACGTGCTAAGGTCTTGTAGGGGGACTTGTTAAGGTCTTGGAGGGGGACATGTTGAGGTCTTGGAAGAGGACTTGTTAAGGTCTTGAAGGGGGACTTGTTAAGGTCTTAGAGGGGGGACATGGTAAGGCCTTTGAGAGAGACGAGTTAAGGTCTTGGAGGTGGATTTATTAAGGTCTTGGAAGCTGCCTTGGTTACATCAGTGGGTGTGGCTGTTGGCAGTCCTGTTGGGCCAGCCACAGTGTGTGTTGCGTGTGGTGCCTCTCAGTCGGTCACCAACCCTCCCTACTGCATATATACCTCAGGATGGACAACTCTCAAGCGAGTTCTCCTCTCACGAGACTGTCCTCTGCTTCGTCACCAGACGGTAGCTCAACTTAGCCGAATGTGACTTTTCATTCGCAAAGTTACCACAATCAGGCGGAGTCCGACAACACTACACACACACACACACACATACACACTCACATACATATATATATATATATATATATATATATATATATATATATATATATATATATATATATA
>JAYMFT010084929.1:0-46263 GCA_038088735.1 Panulirus argus | reverse complement strand
ATATATATATATATATATATATATATATATATTATTTTTTTTTTGTTACTATATGTTATACTTGATCGCTGTTTCCCGTGTCAGCGAGGTTGCGCCAGGAAACACACAAATAAAGACCCAGCCACTCATATACACACATATATACATACATGCACATACACATACATATACATACATATACATATCAACATAAACATATATACATACATACACATACACATATACATACATTACATATACATACATATACAAATCAACATATAAATATATACATACATATACATACACATACACATACATATACATATATACACATGAATATATTCATACTTGCCCACCTTCATCCATTCTCGGCGCCACCCCGCCCAACAGGAAACAGCATCGCCACCCCATGCGTCAGCAAGACAGCGCTAGGAAACATACGAAAGAAGGCCACATTCGCTCACACTCAGTCTCTAGAAGTCATGTGTAATGCAACGAAACAGCAGCTCCCTATCCACATTCAGGTCCCAGAGACCTTTCCATGTTTTGCCCCAGACGTTTCACATGCCTTGGTTCAGTCCACAGATAGCACGTCTACCCCAGTATACCACATCCTTCTAATTCGCTCTATTCCTTGCACGCCTTTCACCCTCTTGCATGATCAGGCCCCGATAGCTCAAAATCTATTTCATTCCATCCAATCACCTCCTTTTTGGTCTCCTGCTTCTTCTTGTTCCCTCCACTTCTGACAAATATATCTTCTTTGTCAATCTTTCCCCATTCATTCTCTTCATATGTCCAAACATTTAAACACCCCCACCCCCCTTCTGCTCTCTCAACCAGACTCATTATATTACTACACATCTCACTTACCCTTTCATTACTTACCCAACCAAACCACTTCACACCACAAATTGTCCTCATACATATCATTTCCAACACATCCACCCTCCTCCGTACAACTCTATCTATAGCCCATGCCTCACAGCTATATGATATAGTTTGAACTACTATTCCTTCAAACATACCCAGTTTTGCTCTCCCAGATAACGTTCTCTCCTTCCACTCATTCTTCATCGCTCCCAAAACTTTCGCCCCCTCCCCCACACTATGACTTAATTCCGTTTTCATGGTTCCATTCACTGACATGTCCACTCTAAAATACCGAAACACTTCACTTCCTCCAATTTTCCTCCATTCAGACTTACATCCAAACTAACCTGTCCCTCAACCGTGCTGATTCTAATAATCTTGCTGTTATTCACATTTATTCTCAACTTTCTCCTTTCACACACTTTTCCAAACTCAGTCACCAACTTCTGCAGTTTCTAACCCGAATCAGCCACAAATGCTGATTCATCGGCATACAACATCTGACTCACTTCCCAGGCTCTCTCATCCCCAACAGACTACACACTCGCCCTTCTCTCCAAAACTCTTACATTTATGTTCCCAGCCACCAAATCTATAAACCAATTAAACAATCATGGGGACATCATGCACCACTACCGCAGATCGACCTTCACTTGGAACCAATCACTCTTTTTCTTCTTACACCCTCGGTAAAAACTTCTCACTACTTCTAGCAGCTTACTTCCCACACCATATATTCGTAAGACCTTCCACAAAGCATCTCTAGCAACCATATCATATGCCTTCTCCTGACCCATAAATACTAAATACAAATCCATCTGTTTTTCTAAGTATTTTTCATATACATTCTTCAAAGCAAACACCTGATGCATACATCCTGTACCGCTTCTAAAAACACACTGCTCCTCCCCAGTCTGATACTCTGTACATACCTTCACCCTCTCAATCAAAACCCTCCCATAAAATGTTCAAGGAATACTCAACAAACATATACCTCTGTAATTTGAACACACCTTTATCCCCTTTGTCTTTGTACAATGGCACTATACATGCATTCCACCAATCCTCAGGCACTTCACCATGATCCATACGTACACTGAATATCCTTACCAACCAATCAACAACACAATCACCCGCTTTCTTAATAAACTCAACCACAGTACCATCCAATTCCGCCGTCTTGCTGAATTTCATCTCTCGCAAGGCTTTCACCACCGTTTCTCTCTTCACCAAGCCACTTTCTCTGACTCTTTCACTTGGCACACCACCCAGACCAAAACACCCTACATCTGCCTCTCTGTTATCACACACATAAAAAAAATCCCTCAAAATACTCACTCCATCTCCTCACTTCATCACTACCTGTTAACACTTCCCCCCTTGCCCCCTTCACGGATGTTGCTATTTGTTCTATTGTCTTTCGCACATTATTTACCTGCCTCCAAAACATCGTTTTATTCTCCCTAAAGTTTAATGTTTCTCTCTCATCCGAACTCTCATTTGCCCTCTTTTTCAACCTTTGCACCTTCCTCTTGACCTCCTGCTGCTTTCTCTTATATATCTCCCAGTCATTTGCACTCCTTCCTTGTAAGTATCGTCCAAACACCTCTCTTTTCTCTTTCACTAGCAACTTTACTTCTGCATCCCACCACTCACTACCCTTCCTAATCTGCCTACTTCTCCTCTATCTCATGCCACATGCGTCTCCTGCACATGCCATCACTGCTTCCCTAAATACATCCCATTCCTGACCCACTCTCCTCACCTCATTTGCTCTCACCTTTTGCCATTCTACACTCAATCTCTCCTGATATTTCTTCACACACGTCTCCTTTCGAAGCTTGCTTACTCTCACTACTCTCTTCTCCCCGACATTCTCTCTTCTTTTTTGAAAACCTCTACAAATCATCACCTTCGCCTCCACAAGGTAGTGATCAGACATCCACCAGTTGCTCCTCTTAGCATATCTACATCCAGAAGTCTCTCTTTTACACGCCTATCAATTAATATGTAGTCTGATAATGCCCGTTGACCATCTCTCCTATGTGTGTGTGTGTGAGATGCGGTGGCTAAAGAGAATGACCGTTATGTCAGGGATTTTAAGCCTATGTATACACATAGAAATGAAGAAGGATCGAGAGCGTAACTCAGTGTCGTCCACATCATGTCCAGGTAGAGAATGTCCTGACTGACTGCAGACTAGGTTTCGAAACCTTCCGCGATTTCTCCACCGCCGCTGCTAGTGTCATTTGGAGTTTTGGCCTTCATATTTAACGTCGTTGGCTAGAACTATGTCATTTCCTGTGGGATATACCCCTGCGACTTTTTAGGTGATATTGAGACACTCTGTTATCTCTACTCCAACACTGAAGTAATGATCTAACTGTAAATGTTGCCACTCGTTTTGTATGTCCTGAATCTTTTGCCTTTTTTTAACGAAAAGTATTTGATACATAATTATTACCTCTCACTAACCAGATTTTCTAATTTTGATTTCTCTTTTTTTAATATGTAAAGTGTTGGTACGTGAGTGTCTCTTCCGATACTCTGGAGACATTATTCCCGAGTATCTGTGTCAGGAGTTCTTCGTGTACTCTACCATTGCTCTGCATATAATTTCGCTCAAAAGATGCATGTATTTATCGCATAATGTTAACTCCTCCACACGCATCCCTCACCAGGTGGTCTTGAGTTCCCTCTGAACCCGAAATACTTCAAAGTTAGTCTTTGATGCCAAGCGGAAGCGAAGTAATATTTCTAAACACGAGTGTAAACTCAAAACTGGGAACGGTACTTGGAAGCCGTCGTAAAACCATATCAGTCTCGGACTGACCAAAATACCTCTCTCCACGGACGGACAGGCTGGTGGAATAAGTCTGCCAGACTTTGATTTGACTGCAAGACAACGTTAATGCTGAAATGACACAGTGATCTTACGTGGATACAAAGAGATCTGAGAAACTTAGTATAGGAGCAAATTGTGGTAGAAACTTTTGAGTCAATGAATGTAGAACATAGAGGAAAAAGTTTAACGAAACAGTTACCGAGAGATAAAAAGGTTTATCGGGAGGAGCAGGTGAGAGAACGCAAATGTAGCTTGATGTAGCAACGTCTCTTTGCCCTTTGGGCCACCTCTAGAGAGAGTGAGGGTGAGTGAGCCAGCCAGCTCGGGTTAGAGGCCCTTGCCCGTGGAGATACCAGGAGAGACTGGGTGAAGAAAGGAAAACGTAGAGAAGAAAGAAAAGTAGGATGGTAGGCGGGTCGCGTAAAACAGCCTCAGAAACCACAGTTCGACCGCCATTGTGAATATATAGAGAGAGGGAGACACCGACGCGTAGGCTGTATTGGATCGCATCCCCTCGGTAAACAATGTAGTCAGGATGCCGACGTCCCCAAGCTTTTTCTGGCGCGAGTTCGACTCCAAAGATATGGAAGATACTTCCATGTCCTTGGGGAAATAAAACGTGATTAAACTGCTTGGAAACAAAAGTTGTCTTTGTAGGTCCAGTATGTGATCACTTGCATTCATTGTCATCAGTCTGCCTTATTTTTTCTTCGTTTTTTTTTTACTTCAAATCCGACTGATCGTAAAGAACTCCATTAAACAAGTGATAATTGAAGAATGAGAAAAAAGTAATCAATAATACGTTTTCTCTTTGTCATGGAAGAAAGATCAGCGCCCAGATCAGTGAACTGGTCGTTCTAATAATCTCTTCCATGTTTGACGGATCGCCTCCTGCGGGAAAAGGACACTGTGGGTCGAATCACTGCTTCGGTACGCTAGATCCCACACTCCGTAACCGGGTCTGTTCCTCTGTGACGCACTGAAATACAGCAGGGAAAAGGACACTGAAGGTCAGCTCATTCATGCCGTTCCCCGGATCCCACATTTCGTGACCAAGTCTGGTCCTCTGTGATGTGCTGAAATACGGCGGGGGAAAAGACGTCCTCGCCGTTGAACACTTCTCTCGAGTGGCACTGTTTCTCTCTCTCTCTCTCTCTCTCTCTCTCTCTCTCTCTCTCTCTCTGTGGTAATAGCGTGATGTTATTCCAACTTTGTGTTTAGACACTGGAATCTGTGTAGGTTTGTGTAGTGCTCTTAAACTTATGATTTAAGCTTGGGCGAAGCTGATACCGTTCTGATCTTGTTTGGACAAAGCCTTTCGCGATGCTAATCAAAGATTAACCTGACACTACTGTAGTTTGTAGCAGGTCAAGCTGTTATAGCTGTGATTTGCGGGAAGGTCCCATTACCATAGTTTTGAGTTAAAGAAAAGATATTATTGCATCATTGGTTACTCTATTTTACATCAAATCCGGGCCTTAATTGAACTGTAGAGAGGGGGAAAAAAAGAAGAGAAAATGGAAAGTGGTTACGAATTTTGGAGGGAATGAAAAAAAAAACTATCTTTTAAAATATACCAGATACTACTTATTGGAAAAGACACGAGAGGGTAAAGAATTCCAAGGCTTCGAGGTGCAAGGAAAGAAACAGTTATCAAAACGCCCCTTCTTGTATAGTCATAAGTACTGATAAGACTGAAGATAATCCTGGTAGAGTGACTAATCCCTTCTGTAGCAGAAATGGCTTGGAACATGGTCCTTGGGTCTGGTATGCTGTGGCCGATAGGGCTTCAGTTTCTCCCACACCTCGTAAAATATTGAGATTGTGGAGTTGTGCCTCCGGAATCCCTGATGAAGCACACGTTCCTCAGGTAGCTGCCAAGTTGAGAGACTCGGTTGTTAATCGTCGCAAACATTGGTTACAATGAACAACCCGGCAACGCCCTTTACCTAACTCAAGCCAACTTTCGAGGGAGATGAATGTTAACTGCCTTGTCTTTTTAACACGAGTGATAAATTTTCTCTTCTTATGGTTACTTATGTACGAGAAATTATGGGAAATCAGAGTTCAGCGTGTAGTTAATACGTCAGGAAGATGATGCAATGAATCCAAAGTTCAGTTCCAGAATTGCCTCGGATCTAATTACGATAATTCTTAATTGAATGTTCCAACACGAGTCTTTACCATCGGCAAGCCTCGCATAATGGAGGGAGGGAGGGAGGTCGACATTACGAAAAAAAAAACTTCATTATGTTGCTGATTTTGCACAAGATCGACGTCAACCACTTGTAATCACTCAGCAGTCGGCAGATCACGATAGTCCCCGTTGATACGCGCGGTTTATGTCTCCCCGTGGTGATCCATATTACGTCTTCCCTCACCCTCTCGGTAACCCTGGGAGTGTCTCTGGTCGTGTTCCAGTGTGATTCCCTGCCTCCCTCACTCCCTCTCCCGTCACGCATCACACGCCACATACCCGTACACATCATCCAACCTGCCTCCATGAAACACCTCCCAGTGGACCTTGCCACTTCTGTCCCCACCTTCCCTTCTATTTTGCTTTGTTGAGACTTAGACCATCATAGTTCAGCGTCATCACACTTGCACGTACGCTGACGGTAGTTCGTTAACGAAACTTTGAGGTGTCTGACGTTTCTCGTACTGGCTACACTTACTAGTTTATGACTTCGCAGTAGAGCTGTCAGTGTTTTTGATTTGAGTATAGCAGCGTGTCGACTGCAGATTTGACTCACGTGGTGGTTTCAGCTCACGACATATCCACATGTACGGGTACTCGGAGGCCGTGCTCTCAAATGTTAAACAGATATATACCTGCTGGCTTGAAAAAGACACAAGAGAGAGTCGCTCTATTCTTGCGTCTTCCTGTGCTTCGGCTTGTATTAAGAATCTGTTTGATTCCTCTCTCGAGGAAAGGGAATGACTAGATCACTGTGTTTTAGAGATGATAATCTTGAACATTATACAATTATTTACACAAGCAATCAGCTGTAGTTACTGCCCGTATGCCTTCCAGGAATGTAAACATAAATCATATATGTTTAATGTGTAAAACGTGTTCGTTACGATTTATCATGACACACTATTTATTCAGCAGTTGACTGAGGGAATATTCTCTCATTTATCTCCACCGTTCGAGCACTGGCACACACACGAATGACCTGATGAGGTAGGGGGAAACGTCATCCGTTCTTACATGATGATAGACCTGCCTCTTATCAAAGGAAAATAGTGTATGAGTCGAGGAAATCTTACAGTTAACAGTTCCATAACGTGCGTATGAACTCGAACCCCAGACTCTCAATTCCTATTGAGAAAACCAGATATAATTATTTATTCTATATTTGTTCCTCAGATCATACTTTGGTATAAAGCTTTACGGGAAGATCCCAAATTTTAAGTTTTCGATCACTAACAATGCTAAACGCGACGTGTCAGACCATGTTTGATTATATTGATAATTTCGTCAGTCCTTTGGGCAATATTGTACAAGCATGATTACCTTTTGTAACCACCATCAGCAATGTGACTCACGTTGTGCGTAAAAGTTAACCATAACGTTATGCGCTAATGTATGTACCTCTCACACCAAACTGAAGGTCGAAACGTTCAGTTTATGCTAAGATACTTTTGTCTTCTGTATTTAGCCCTCTGGATCTCACTGCATCAACGTGCATCTTAGAATTTCTTCTGGGTCTATTAGTAGAGCATCTCAATTTTCTTTCTGAATCTTTAGCGGGGTGATGAAAAAAAAAAATCATTGTGTGAAGTCCTTTGAAACCTGGTCGACGCTGCGACAAAGCCTCTGCCTGGTAGATGCTTTACTATGCCCTCTTTCTCCATAGGCAGAGACAGAGCCTGGTCGATGCTGTACCAAGGCCACTATCGATAGGCAGAGACAGAGCCTGGGAAATGCCTTGTCGATATTTTACCATGTCTTTTTCTACAGGGGTAGAGACGGAACCTGGGACACGCACGTTCGATACTGAACCAAGCCCTCTGTCTCCATAGGGACTCGCTTAGTCGATACTTTAGTGAGCCCTCCGTCTACATAGGTAGAGACAAATCCCACTAACTATGTAATGCATGTAACATCAACCCACTGGGGTCTGACTAAGACCCTTTGTGACCCTTGTAATCCTTTTGCGCTACCGCTCACAGGATGAGTACGGGGTGCACAATAAATTTGCCGGGATTCCCGGCACAGATCAATCAAATCAATCCACTCTTTAGACAAGCATAGATACAGGGTTCGGTATTAGCGCGTGCTTGGACTTTGGGACTTGGGGCGTATTCCCGAAATTTGGTCTATGACCGCACAGCAAAGTGGGAGTCCACATACCACGTGACCAGAAGAACTTGACCCATCATGCTGACTCCATCGTCTACGACTCTACCCACAGCGATGAGCAACACCCACGAGGAAGTAATGGTCTGGCCCCAGAGCCCCCGATCTCTCCATCGTGCGTCATTACACACACTCTTCTGTCCTTGCTCCCATCGCCTCCTCACTTGACGCACCGTTAACTCGTTAAGGAAAGACCAACCGTATTTCTCCTCTTGTAGAGTCAAACCCTCAGTTTTGCGCTTCTATTCTCTATCATAGATACATCAGGAATCGACCTATAGTACATGTGTATTTTTGTTTTTGCGTGTGATAACCGTCATCAAGGAAGTTCCGAGCTCGCGGTCTCACGTCTCCGGGGCAGCCGGTGTGTGTGGCGAGGCTCAGCATCGCCGGGCCTCACATCTCTGGGGCAGCAACCATCTTCAAGTCTTCTGATTTTATTTGATATGTCCCGGTACTCAGCAGCAAAGGTATCAGCAGACTTAAAAAAATGCGAAATGAAGACATAAGAATCATACTTTGTTGCCCGGAGTCCACTGAAATACTCAACATACAGAAAGAACTTGGTATCCCCAGCACTGAAGACAAAATACTTGAAATCAATCAAGTGTTCTGGCCACCGACCATCCCTCGCGTCTCTAGGGGTAGCAGCCAGCCCTTACATAACCAGGGGCAGCAGCCAACTCAACAGTCACCCGCCCGTGTCTTAGGCCAGCAGTCAACCCTCGCCTGACCAGGCCAGGAGGTGCACGGGAGGACCCTCGCAGCCCCGCCCGGAGTCCTGTCTCCACGGCAGCTGGTGTGTGTTGGTAAGGCTGAGCGCTACCCGGAGACAGCACGGCAGCCGGCCCAGGCGTCTCGGTCCGCTGCGTCTTGTGATGCGTCAGCTCACATATTTCCCTCCGTCAGGCACAGGGCTCGTTCCCTAGACTGTGTATATCTGGCTGTTGAATTAATTATGTCGTTCACGTCTTCATGTCTTGAATGACTCCATAATCCCGCCACTCCAAACAGTAGACATACTTAGTGTCACCGCAACATCTATTACCTCCTGGAAATCCCGCTTACGCAAGTAGCTGTTGTATCCGTCTCTTAAAAAACTGGAAGTCCAGTTCAGATGCCAAAAAAAAAAAAAAAAATTCTTCTCATCTGAGCAGTTGCTTCGGTTAAGCAAATGATTAACTTGTCCTTGTATTGGAGACCTGTTTCCAAGTCTTGGAGAGTTTTTTTTAGCTCTTCTTGCTTATTTGACAAGTTTCGAGTCTAAAGTAGTCGAACTTATCAACCTGCCAAGTTTGACTGGAAAAGCTGACCTTCTTCCACACATACGGGTTCATATACGAGTGTTGGTTGTCTTCACCACACTTCATTGCGGCTTCTGCTGATTCAGAGAACTGGATGTTCATGCTCCATTCCCGCCCCAGCCTCCGTTGATACTCAGTGGGGCCACCGCGGC
This sequence comes from Panulirus argus, assembly GCA_038088735.1. NCBI lineage: Eukaryota > Metazoa > Arthropoda > Malacostraca > Decapoda > Palinuridae > Panulirus > Panulirus argus. Next base: position 36,741 of record JAYMFT010084929.1, on the reverse strand, counting down.
ACGTGATTCCTGTGTGGCCTTTGACAAGTCAAGAGTAGGCCGTTGTGATTTTTGTTTCGCTTCCTACACCACTAAGCTCTGGAACCCTTTTACGTTCTTATGACCTTCCAAACAGCCACGAATTGCCTCTTTTTCAAGCGTTATTTTTTTATTCCCTTTAAAATTCTTACATAATTCCCCCCCCCTCTCTCTCTCTCTCTCTCTCTCTCTATCTATCTATCTATCTATCTATCTATCTATCTATCTGTCTATCTATCTATCTCTCACTGCTTCCTTATCTCTTTAGTCATCTAAGATCTGACCTCTGTGAGTATCATCGTACGTGACTGGACCCTACGAACCTACAAGTAAAGAATAAAAAAGATAGAATTCTTTACATTCGATCATCCTTATTGGTGATTTTACTTTTTTTTATCTCTCCTAACCTCACAGAATGAGCTTATTACACAGAGAATAGAGAGTGATGTGTCATAGTTTTAGATGCTGACAGTTATTTTCAGGAGAAAGTGAAGGAGATTAAGATTAGTTCAGCAGCGATAACACAGACTTGTCACTTCAGCTTAAATGTTCCCTCACGCGCGCTTGGAGGACAAATCGAGACTTTTTTGTGTGTGTAATTACGAACGCTTGAGGTCACGAAACTGTTGATTAAGATTAAGATATTGTCATAGACACTCATGACTCCAGGTGGCATCAGAGCTTGGTCTCACCCTGTTGCCGTGAGACGATAAAAATTCCTCGAGAACAAACTGATTCCGGCAAAATTCTCGTCTCCTTTATAAAAGATCACGTGGAGGTCTCTGAGGACCGGATGTGGTTAGGGAGGCTCTAGTTCTCTCGAGTCCACCCGATGGATGGCGTAACGATAGACGTATTTCATAGGGAGCCGGCGACACACGAAGCTTTGCTCTTCAGGTGTTTGTAGATCAGACTGTTATTAGTAGAAAAGTTATAAGAAGAAGGAAAGACGAAGGAAGGACGAGAATTCCACATCCTCGCTGTTCAAGGGAAGACGAAGGCACCATAACGATGATGGGTATCACATCTTGCCAGAAAACCGGTGTGAAGAAACATCGAAATAAATTTTTAACAACTGATGTTTTTTGATAAGTTTATTTTATGAAACTAAGTTTTGATCTGCACAGCAAATGTCCGCTGTATGATCCGTCCTCTTTCTTGCGGTCTTAACTGAGTTACCATCTGAAATGTTCACACATGTGATATCTTACTGCAGACAGGCATTCGCCAGCATATTATATAGACACTTCGTTTCTCGTTTTGTATCAAGTAACTCAATTAAAAGTTTGTCTCTACCATCTGTGGAAGACTTAAAAGAGGCCATTTATATATTTTCGTATGTGTGTAGCTAACTCTGTAAAGCAGATGGCTATAACACCAACTCCGTGGCTGCTTACATTCAGTGGGTCGAGTTGTATACAGTCAAGAACCGTTTGTGGAAATCAGTTCTACACTCTTGGGGTCCCCACCCCGAGCGCAGACGTGCACCCTTTATTTTCCCACTATTTCCTACTTCAGAACTCGTGGTGCACTGGGGATCGTATAGTCTCCGTTGTTCCAAGGTTGCTGGGGACAGCGACAAGCGACGTGTACACGCGATACCCTCATGAATGTCTCTGAATATTCCAGCTATTCTTAACCTCCCATCCCTTTAGGAAGCCGGGTGTGTTCGCCTCCATGTTCTCGTTTCTTCTGCGCCAATTAGAATATTGTCTTGTGCAATACCTTACATATTGCTGGCCAAGCGGTAGTGTGACGTACGTTAGTCATGACATTTTGGTGTTGATCTTTGTAGTTTTTCTGTTAGCTGTTTCGAGATTTACTACAGGGTGACTCAAACTGCATGTCCTCTTTATCATATTTTTATCTGAGTTAAAAACCATAAAGAGCAATCTTAATTTTGAACCTCCTCAGTTCCCCAACCAATGTAAGCATATTCTTAGATTGGAAGCTGTGCAACGAAGAGCAACTTAACTAATTCCTTCCCTCCGTAACAAACCATATGAGGACAGACCGCGATAATTAAATTTGGTCCGTGTAAGTAAGAGTCGGCTCCGATGCAAGTTTATTGAATGCTTTAAAGTACTTAAGGGATTTAACAATGTTGATACAGAATATGTCTATACGAATGCTCCATTGCTACCAACGAGAGTAAATGTACTAAAACTTAGAAGCCATGGAGTTAATCTGGATTGCAATAAATGTTTATTTACCAATGATATTTTCTACACGGAGTAAGTTCCCGGAACCTGTTGTTTGGAGCAACACTATCAATATGTACAAAATTAGGCTTGATCATCACATGTCATTCTCCGGTATTGAAAATTTCTTTCAACCAATCATAATAACGTAGTGATATATCTTGCTACCTCTTCAACCACTGATCTCTCCTTGGCCATGCTCCTGTAACGTACCAACACATATTATCCCGTGTGGCCTACTTTAAGGTAATAAGAAGGAATAATTGTATAATTCTTCCTCATCAGGAGTAATATAGACACAGTAAGTCGCGAGGCTGGGGCCCAAATTTTATCATTATTATTGTCCTTATAACAAAAAGTGAATGAATCCATTTCTTTGGTGAAGGGATTCATGATAATTCAAGTTCATTCTAACTTCTGACTTTCCTATAAGAATTTCCTGCTGGCATATTAGTCCTGCAAGGTATTTTTTTTTTCTGCTTCCTTCCCGTCTGGCGTGTTGCCGGAGGGTAGGGAGAGAGCTTTTACTTTGTTGTTCTTTTCTTTTACTGTTTATAAGGGGATTGCCGCTTTTTCAGTAGCGTTAAGGCCAGACTACCTCGCTTGCACCTTGGGTCTGTGTGGCCTGTGTATCTATGTAACTCTACGTAACTCTCTCATGACACAGCCAGCCCGTCATTAGGGTAGTTCCCATCTCCTCACACAAGAATTATTACCCAGGTGTTGGGTCAGAACGCCTCCAGAGGCCCTCGGGGTAGGTACACCACGGACGGACATACGGTCAGAACACCTCTAGTGGCCCTGAGGAGGAGGTGAATCACGGACGGATATAAGGAAGGCCAGACACTACACGCCCTTCACACTCTCGGTCGGAAGAAGGACCCAGGAAACTATAATTCCATGTCGAAATGGCTACCGGGATTTCCGTGTTTCTTACACACTTATCGGATGACTGCTTTTCTGTGTGTGCGTTTGTGCGTGTTTAGAACCTTTCATCCTTACCATCTGGTCACCATCTGATGTGTCCCACAGTGCTACACCTCCTCCAAGTAACGCACATAAAAAAAATGTAGAAATAACCCTCATGACAAACAATGTTTGAGGAAAATCTTCAGATTATGCACGTATGAGAGGCGTTTTCTGTGGTACCCAATACCAATTGCAGATAACTTTGCCCAAAGAAATTGTCATTTCTATTACGTGACACCTACAGCAGAATAATTAAGATTGCACTAAAAAGGAAAAAAAAAAAATTCTCTAGCAAGTCAATCCAATTTGCATGCTTTTCTACCATCTGTAAGAGATATGGGAATCGGGAAGAGACACCTTGTTTTGGAAACACCTCTAAAGCGTAAACTGTCAAGACTGTCTGATGAAGCTGCCGTATAATCTGTCCCAAGAGTTTTGTCAGTATCATAACAGATGTGTAACGACGCTGCAGACTATTGTCTCGATACGTGGGCCTCTGCCATAAAGATAAGAATGATAAGAAACGGCTTTTTATATCTTAAAGACCACGAAACCGTATTTGTTGTCTGTAGTGCTGTCTAACTGATCAAAGTTTCACTGACTTTTAAAGCGTTCATTTTAGGAAGTACAGTTAAGATTGCGGAAGGTGTCTGGCCTCCGGTGTTTTTTTACTTTTGAAATACTCTTATGATTCACGTCTTTACTTGGGTCTTTGTTATATACCTTTTAGGCTTTAGCAGTTTTGTCCCCCAGAAACATGCGTTTGTGGTCTTGACAATGGTACTTGTGTGTCCCTGGTATCCTTGACATACATACGGTGGTGATGTGTGTGTGTGTGTGTGTGTCTCGTGTCGTTACCATTCGCAATCATTCCTCGCAGTTTCCCCAGGTGAACAACATACGTATCAGCGATGCGTTCTTGGTCTCCCGTACCGGGGAGGGAGGGACGTTAGACACTTGAAGAGTGGCCTTCCTTAATCTCGAGGTACAAGAACTTCTTTTGGTGAGTAATTCCTGCGAGTACGTACATAGATCATGGCCGTGGTGCCCTCAGGAATTGGCCTGTGGCTTCCAGAGTTCCGCGTTTCAGCGAAGACACAGGACCTGCATTCGTTAATGACGGTTTTTCTCCCCGTTCGCAACACGGAGGTAAGTAGAGTTGTGCGACTTAGTTTGGGAAGATTATGATATCTAGTTTCCTAATGATAGATAGGAAAGTTTGTCATAAATATTCAACAGGCTTTGATTGTGTTAAGGAAGTCAGCTTCAACAGGTGATATTTATTAAGGATGTACAGTTTTCAGTGTCGTAGCCTCTCTTACGTATGCATGTAATTAACTAATTACTTGTGATGATCTACTGTATCCGTACTATACGTGGAGGGAGTTCTGCGCTCGTGGGGACCATCCAGCTCTTAAACTTTCATTTTCTAATGTACAAAGTTTTATTCTTCTGTATTCTCTCTACATTCTCAGTTTCATCATTCAATTTATTCCATTCATCCGCAACTATTATTGCACATAAGTCCTTATTTACATCTTTTAAAACAAGTCTCTTACTTAGATTTATGTTATGGTCACCAGTTACTCCATCTTTGCATATTTCTAGGAACTGTGCTCCCTCGCCATCATCAGACTGGTTTAGAGGTTTAAAGGTTGCGATCAAGTTACCTCTTATTCTTCCTTCATCCATGTTGGAGAAATATTAGGCCTCTAAACATTTCTTCAGACTCGGCTTTCTTAATTCCAGTACCTTCTTTGCTGCCCTTCCATTCTTTATTATCTTTCCCTTCTTTATTGCCCTCCTCCCCCACATCTTTTTTTTTCTTCTTCTTTTTCAAGTGCCATTTCTCCCCTTTTCCTAACCTTTCTTCTGTATTTGAGGCTAAAAGCATCCATGTTCCTATACCTTCAATGTAAGCATCACAGAACCGTCTGCCAAAATGCCCTAGTTTCTAGCCACTGAACTCCACTTCCTAGTTAATGTTACCATGAAAATCGTCGAGCTCTCTTTAGTTTCTACAGTTATGTCTCCTACCTGGTCTCATCTCTCTTAATTTTAGGTCGTCAGGTATCGCATAATCAAACTGAAGCATTGCATAGTCACTTTTTTTACAGATGGTGTATCGTACATGATGTTTTCAGATGCCATTGCTGCTCTGTGTGAAGATAAGATCATGTAGTGATGGTGTACTAGTCCCTCTCATCCTAAGCACATTCTAGGAAATCGAGCCTCCATGACTCCCTGAGAATCCCAAGTCCCTCCTGTCTATCTCTTTATAACTAACATGATCTGCTAATCAGCACTTTGTGTCATCTCCGTAAAGTGTGTGTGTTATACCGCTTCGTATGCCACCCTGGTTTTTCCCTCAATGTTATAGTTGTCTGTTTGTTCTGGTCAATTATAAAGATCACTGGAGGACTGTGGATTATCAGCACCAATGTTCACTTCTTTCCTAGAGCTACCCTGCCCATTATGCATCGTTTGAACGGCCAATCGTTCACCAGCTCTTCAATATAGGGAGCCATCCTCCTGCTCTCTCTCTTTTCTTTCCCTCCTGTGTGTGTGTGTGTGTGTGTGTGTGTGTGTGTGTGTGTGTGTGTGTGTGTGTGTGTGTGTGTGTGTGTGTCCTAAGCTAGTTTGTCTCTGAACCAGCTCCGATCCTTCTTCTATTTAGGGCGTCTAAAAACTCAGGTTTCATTGTTCTTGGAAGCATGTCTTGGTGCAGCTCATCCCTAAGAAAGGAGACCGCTCTTACTCTTCCTGCTATCACCCAACTGCTCCAAATGTTTACCGTCTCCAAAGGCTTTGGAACCGTCATTAACTTTAAGTCCATAATTATCTTTAGAATCTCATAACCTTCGTTCAGATCACCAATACAGCTTTGACAGTACAAGTCCACTGACGGGCGATCTCTCCTGTGTGACTCACCTCTGGCCCTCCTCTCTCGGGGATGAATCATTGCTCTGGCCCTCGACGTCTCCAAAACATATGAGAGGGTGTGGCTTAGGTCTATGCTCTCTAAACTTCCTTACATTTTTTTCTTAAGTAATGTTAAGGCCGGACCACCACGCTTGGACCTTGGGTCTGTGTAGCTTGTGTATCTTTGAATCTCTATGTAACAATGGTTTTACCGCTTCTCTTTGTTCTCTGAGGGATAGCTTCCTGTCAGTTCGTTACAATGGGGTAGTGAAACGACAACAGCGTTCCTTAGGGTTCTGTCTTGTTGCCTACCCTCTTTCATTCTTCCCATGGGTGATCTTTCTTCAACTTCGAGCCCTCACTCTTATGGTTCTGCTGTGCATATTTCACCTGGCCTTCCCTCCCCTTCTGATTCCAATACTCTTTACTTTTCTCCCACTGAATCTATATCCTCCCTTACTTCGGACCTCGGTAGTATCTCGAAATTGGGAAGCAGAGCCTAGTTAAATTCCGTAATGTAAGAAGCCCAACTTCTGCCTACGTATATCTCTTTTCAAATCTCACTGTTTCCTACTATCAAATTTCGAATCACTGCAGTTCATCTCTACAGTAACATGAACATTTTAGGCATAACCATATCCTCTACTGTATCCTGAGAACCCCACATAATGACCAGCACAGAAATAGCTTCCTAAAGCTGCTCCACATCTACAATGGCCTCACTTTTCCCCAGCGAGAGTTATGTCCACATATTTGGGTAGTTCTTTTTTCCTCACTTTTAAGTAGAGTGGAATAAAAAAACCTTCCGCCTTGATAGTTACTTTTGCTATTCGATCCCCTGGGATGTTGCTGCCCTCTCTTTGTTCTACGGGAGTTACTTCGACTACTGCTTCTGTGAGCTCTCTGCTTGTGTCCCAGCCACTGAGGTCTGGACCCACAGCACGGGACTGACTGTTGCATCCCATAGCTACATCCATACGAGGGTTGGCTTCAGCAGGGTTTCTGTGGAACTCGCTTTACTCATTCGTCTTTCCCTTCTTCTCTTACCTTTCCACCTTTGATAATAAGGTCGACTAACAGCTGAGGAACTCACATTAGTTTCTCTTCTTTTTTTCCCCTACTCTTCAGTATTACGTTCACACGTCTTACCAACGACTGTCAAGATTCTGTCCTTGCCTCTTGGGTATTGTAAGTGAGAGTGGTAATGATGATGATAATAGTAATAATGAAATGATAATGATCATTATGATAATAACAAGACTGATCAAAGGTTTATTGTACAAAAGAATACAAAGGATTTCAAACAGCAGCAGACCACTGGGTCAGCTGAACGCTGAAACTGTATAGAGAAAATACAACATGAACGTTAAGGCTAAAAAAATGGTGTATTGAAAGGCTGACTTACACAAAGGCAAGGGTGGCTAATATACCTGCAGCTCAGGACTGATGGTCTTCACATTGACTGGGATGAAACTGTTCCTCGAGCGATCTGTGCGCGAGTTCTGAGGTAGGTGAGGCTGTGGTGTCGAACTGAAAAAGAGGGAGGAATACCTTCAGGGGGTGACGGTGGCACCCAAGCGATGGGTAGAGAGAGTTTGGAGGACACCAATGATGGTGGAGGAGGTGAGTATGGATGAATTTGTGTATGATCTTTCCTGTCCTTTGTCTAGGAGTCCTTCTTGTGCGATGGATAAGAAGGAAAATCAAGTAGGGAAGGCGTAGGCGAATGTAGGAGACGTGAAAGCTGCCTAGATACTCTTGACCTCAAATGCAGGGAGTCCAGTGTCTCGAGTCGACGGAGAATGAGAGCTAAGTCAGCGTAGCTTTCACTGACGATGTCGTCATAGCATATCCCGCCAAGAGCAGCTTAGCTCTCATCGTTAAGATTTGGGTTTCTGAAAATCCTTTGGTTCTCAACGACTGTTGCGTTAACCAGCTTTAAAGATAAATTTGGAAGCTACACCAAATGCAGTTTCTCGGTGATCACCTACACAAGCCTCTCTCCGACCACGGTAAAGACGAGAACTGCAAGATTTGCTGACGTGTTCCTTCAAGCTTAGTTTATGGTATCAAAATGACTAAGAAAAGCTTGATGGCAAAATGACAGAGAAGCTTGATGGGTTGAATCTCTTGAAGGAGCCTAGGCTCTATAAGAGAGTAGAGGTTGGGTAATAGTTGAAAGCAAAGTGGAGGCTCATAACTACAGTCTTGGTTTAGTTAATGATAACGTGTTTAACGCTAGTTCGATCACAGGATCTGTTAAATGGACTTTGGAGAGAATCTTTAGTCGGGGAAGCTGTTGTCAGGGCTGATATTGAGAACGGGAACGTCGATAAACTGAGGAGGCACAAAGGTCCCATCGTTGTGTCCTGGAGGACGCCACAGGGACGCAAGGGAACAAAAGGTGAAGCGGAGTCTCGGAAGCGTACGGCCTGACGACGCTTACCGTAGAAGGCTGCAGCCTGCAGTGTGGGATTCCTTGTTAGCCTATCGTCGATGGTGATGCTGAGATGAGAGTTTTAAAGGTGAGGTCAACGAAGGATTGAGCCACAGGGGGTTCTTGGCGCTCTGTAGGTTGCAATAGATCAAGTTCGGGAAACTGACAAGATAGCAGTAGGTGGTGGAGATCTTCATACACTTACAGGCGTGTGTGTGTGTGTATGCATGGGCAGGAATTTGCAAGTGTGTGTATGCAGATGTGTGCTTATGTGTTGTGTTGCACATATCTGCGTTGTGTTGTACATTTCTGTGTTGTGTTTGTGTTGTGTGGAGACTTTGAGGAGGTAGTGGTTCCTGCCAAACTTTCAAGAAGCCACGTAGGTGAACAGTCACACGTCAGTACTTTTTTGTTCATTTTCATATGAAATATTGGATCTAAAATCAGAACTAACGAAAAAAAGAGAACATTTTAGATTAGTTTTCCTGAAGAAAGAAGAATTGGTTCGTATCATCACTGACACCAAAGCTGAATAGTCAGATCACATCTTTGAGGTGTAGGCCATGTAGAACAGTATGCCTAAAGGACAGACTATCGTGGGGAACGTTGTATAAACTGACTGTCAATAGATAAGTAAAGTAGGTAAGAGATCAATGAATTACTACCATTTTTTGGGGGGCCTCCATTGAGTAACGTGTTTCCAGAGTACATCTGGAAGAATAGAAACCCTGAAGCACTCCAGCAGTGCGACAGTCACACTCCAGGACGGAAACAGATACAGAATGTGAAGGCAGGAAATATCGCTCGTCAGCCATGTCCTGCTGTTCCCCTGGAGTAGGAGACAAATGCTGGACAGGGACAGGAACGGAGACTACCGAGCAAAGCCTTGAGACCCAACAGAAAACGTGGAAGAAATAAAAAAGAAAATCGTGCATGAACTACAAAAGAGATTGGTAAGGCCCTAGTTGGGATGATCCTGGTGTGGATGAGACCTTTTTCCCGTCATAACGAACCTGGAACAAATAATTCCACACCCAACAAACACAAGTTCTCAGCCGCCAAGACAAGACCATCTCTTCATCACATTCGACATCTTTTCTTTTTCTCGCCTCAGACTTTCCCATTATACACACTCTACGACTCTTTAGTGTCCTCTGTTCACAATCTGATTTCTGTCATCTCCAGCTGGGAGCGCCCATTCACTGTTCCCTCAAAAATCGCCAGCCCCGGCAATCTGGAGAGCTCAGCGGACGGGTAGCGAAGGCTGTCCTCGCTATGATGGAGTATTACGCGCCCTTCTCTCACCAGATCTTCCTCCTACCACATCTTTCCTTCATGCAGGGGTTTCCAAAATACCTTCCCGCTCTCAGGTGAGGAAGGCATTTGTCCTAGGTGTACCTCCTCGAATCATGAGATAGTAGGGTATTAGGGCTAGCGATATCAAGGCTATCAAGACTGGGGATATCAGGGCTAAGAATATAAGGGCTCAGGATCCTTGGACTTGTGATATAAAGGCTAGCATTTATGGCAAGGGGTATTAAGGCTAGCAGTATTTGGGCTAGAGATATTAGCGCTAAGTATATTAGAGTAGGAGATATTAGGGCTAGAGATATCTGGGATAGGGACGTTATGGTAAGGGAATATTAGGTGCAAGGGATATTACGGCAAAGAACATTAGGGTTAGGGATAATTCAGACAGATATGCTTGCTGGATGACTGGGAATCGGCTGCAATGGAATCCTTTTGCGTGGAAGTCGTGTGAGTATAGACACACTGGTGTCGCTCGACGAAACAACATAGTGCGCCAAGGGACAAAGTAACAAGCAATTTTACAAGTGTAGAAGTGTCCGTCTCTTCTTAACACTCTGGACATGAGTGGAGTATACGTGTGTGATTTCAAAGGCTGTTTGTAAATGATCCAAGCCACAGAAATGGAAATGGATGTAATGACTATAGATAATTAGGCACGGAAGAATGCGATATTAACGATACTGAAGATAACCGTGTAACCATCGTAACCTAGATATAAAACTGTAAGATGAGAGGTCAAAATTCAGAGTCTTGAAATCAGATGTCAAAGGTAAATAATCATATGACATTCGTACTGCGCAGCTGATATATATTTTCTTTTCCTTCTAGGAGTACCAACCAGATCCAGATGTGATGAAGTGAGAGGTGGATGAGAAAAGAAAAAGCATATTAGTAAGGGAATAAAGACCAGATGGCATTTTGATAACGACATCAACTCCGGTAACTTGCATTTAATTTTCATGTCCGCTTCTTGTTATTGACACGAACTGGAACGCTTGCTCCAGCCGACGTAACTTTCTAAGAATGGCGTGCCTCCAGCGGCAGATATTTACAACGATGACCTCAGTGAAGTTCATGGCTGCTACACCAACCCAGCCATGAGACACCTAGACCCAGTTGGCCTTTCCATGACTGGGGAGACCTGAGCGTGGTGGCTGGTCGTGTGTCGGAGGCTGTGTCATCTCCAGCCACGCCTGTTCAACCCTTGAACGAGACTGTATGAACTTCGACCTCGGCTCAGAAATGCTAGGTCAAAGGTCACAGCTTGTAAGGGTCACGACGTCGCGCTCAGGTGGGTCAATTGTCATGAGTGGACTCCGCCTGGCGACTTGGCGGGAACCTAAGAGACTGCGATGGTCTACCTCTTGCAGAGCGGGTGGCCCGACCTCCTTGAGTATGGCCAACAGAAACTTGAGGTGGAAAGCGTGAAGCCACATACATCCCTAAAGATGTTATGAAACCCGTGGCTGTTGCACGAGGAAGTGAATGTGAACCAATGGCCAGTTTAACGCATCTGCCTCTGGTTTTAGCTTCATGGGAGTGTATGAACGTGTTGACGGTGTGTTTCAACACTTGGTCGTTCTTCAGCATCCTGGAGGATGTAATGGCGCAGAGAGTATACGTAATTTAGGTCAGCTGATGGATCGTTCGTTCCGTAAGGCGGAACGCACACCTCGGAGCAACTTCAGGATTTAGAACGTATGGTTTGTTGGTAGAGATTTGTCAGGCCTTAACCTAGTACGGGCTCTTGTCTTTAGACGGCTCTTCCCCATCTGTGTCACACAGTCTCTTGTGCAAGATTAAAGGAAAAAGATCGCAGTTTCCCTGTGCCTAAATCGAATCATAAGTGACTGTAATCCTTTAGGACAAGTGCGACGATTGGACCCCTTGTTCGGGTGCTGCAATTCGTAAATCAGCAGCTGAGCTCTTGGTTACGTAGACACATGATAGATGAACTCTTTAAGTGTCATGGCTAAACCTTTGAGTGCGTTGGCTTACTTGTAGATGTAATAATGCTTGACCCGTATGAACGTGTTGGCTAAACATGTTAAGAATTCTGCTTCTAGATCGATCAAGTAGAGTGGCCTAATTGTGGATAGTGGACAGTAATTTCGATGCATTACACATGACAGCTAGGGAATGGATGTGAGGAAATGCAAGCCCTCTTCGCCTGATCCTAGCGCTACCTCGCTAACACGGGAGACAGCGGACAAGTATGAAATAGAGATGTTTGTGTATAAGTATGTACACAAGTATGAGATAAACAAATGTAATGAATGGATGATCAACTTAGGTAATCCGTGTGTTGTTTGGGAAAACAAGTTCGACTTGCCTCACGAATCACCGTATGCCGGAGAAGGTCTGGCATTGCAGGACCCTCGCTATTGCTCATATCTCCAGGAAACCACTAATTACTCGTCTGTCCTCGAAGCAGAGCTGACGATATGTATAGTTTCTTCATAACGTCATCAATTTCAACACTTCTCTTTTTCTTTTTTTAGAAGGTGGTACGATTGCCCGAGTTTAATGGTTGTATTTCACATTTTTCTGTAGTTTTTGTGCTTGTATCGATTGAAGTACAAAAACCGCCAGTGCTTGCCTCATAGGTCTCAAATACCCCACCTCTGAAGTCATCTGGCTCAAAGGTTTTCGTCCTTAACTTTGTTTTTATACTTCGTATACCCACACACACACACACACACACACACACACCGTACACCCCTCCCCATTTCTTCGAATCATGTATAACACTTCGAGTATCTGACCACCATCCACGGAGCAGGAAATCCGCCATATATTTCTCACCCTCCCACCTCCCGCCACTTATGGGTCTGAACGCTCCATCTTTGATGACTGTCGCATCAGAGAAAGAACCTGTTGGGCCTTGAGACTTACTCCCCTTTTGAATACCACTTCATTTTCATTTCCGCTCGAAATCTCGGCAAAACTGTTCTTCGTAAAGTCAAGCGCGTTTTCGTGAGAAGCAAGCCTTCTCATTTGGCTTCTTCATCTGCAAACCAATCTTTTGATGGTCCTTAGTTAAAAAGTGTCCCCAATATCTTCTGTAATTCGACTTCCCTCCTCTCTTCTGACCCTGTCAGTTTGTAGCTAACTCTCCATCTGATAAAACCACACTTCTCTACACTTTAATCTCCTTCACTTCTGCTTTGAATCATCTCACTTCTAATCCTACTTCTTTCCTCCCACTAAACCCTATCCTATCTCTTATAGTTTCCTCGCACTGGGTAATCAGTGTATTTTCCTATTAAGTGGATAAGAAATCTGGCCTAGATTTCGTACCTACCTGAGTCCTACGGGAGTGTGCGTCTGAGCTACCTCCAGTCTTTTCCCCCCTCATTTGTCTCTGTCTAAAAACCCCCACTCTTGTCCCTCTTCTTCGTAACGCGCCTTGGTATAGCCAAGACCTCTCTAACCGTAACAGCCATCGCCCCGTTGCTTTCAGTTCTGCTGTTTCTAAAGACTTCAAATGTCCTCTTAACTGTGTGACTCGCCTCTGGTCCTCATTTCTCAGGGATTTTGTTGGATCTTTCGTTATGGCGTTATGCCTTCTCCCCTACTCTACAGGTATCATTTTGACACTCTTTTTGAGCTGTTTGCGTGTTTCCGTCCTGCTAAAGCTTCGATGGGTGTTACGTGTCTGGCTGCTGCTTCCCATGGTTTGTTTGTGGAGACTGGTTCACATCGGGAATGACCATTAAGGTACCTCCTTCCCTCGTACAGCGAAGATGTAGAATTATCTTTCTTTTGCATTTTCCTCTTCTTTTCAACCTTTGTACGTTTGAGTTAATTCTACAAGCACCTAAGGAGTTATCACTGATTTCCTGTTGCTTTTTCATACTTAGTATTCTATTCTCCCGAGACAGCCGGATGATATGGGGAACAGTGAGAAAATAACGAAGAGGAAGAAGAGAGTTAAATGAACAGAGCAGATTTTGTTCACTGGGTTACGATCCTGGCAAGGAACGTTTTTATGAGCCGACCACATTAGCTCAGGCATAGTTTACCCGTGCCATGTTTCCCTTTATAAGACAAAAAAGTGTGAAGTTCAGACTTTAATACTGTAAGAATTAGCAAGTCCTTTACATAGTGATCGTGAAAATTAACAGCCGTTGGAACACAACAAGCTGATCTATCTCCTAGTTTTCTTTGTGCGGGTTATCATGTTTTTCACTTATGATCACATGACAAGCTGGTCATACCCTTCATGCTGCAGTGAGCCCACCTCGTAATTACCTAACATCCTTTTCATTGACATTTTCATGACCAACATCCTCTGGGTGGAAAACAGCAACATGATACAAGTTAAGAACTGATTATGTGAGGTCGTAGGAGATTGCTCTGGCGTTGCTGTCCCTCCACATCATTCCTTAGTTCGTGTCTTTATCAGTTTCTTCTCTTCAGTCTGACATAGAACTGGAACTCTTAAGATAAATTTGTGTTTGAAACAAATTATCCTATTTCATGAAACTACAGAACAACAAATTTCAAGTGTATTAGATTAATAATGGTACGTTGTGGATTCGTAACAAACTTAAGAGTTCCAGACTTGGGTGCTCGAAGTCAGATAACTTTTGATCTGAGCTGGAGAGATGAAACGTTATACACAACTGATACTTTGCGCTCATCACGCCATTATTGTGCTCATTGTGCTTCAAGTCATCACCAGGCGATCTTGTGTGCTCTGCAAATGTTCCACACTTTTTCCTTCCTGCCTAACATCTCTGGAGGATTGTATTCCCGAGCGACTGGATGGATCCAGTTTACCATTTCACTTCTTGTGCTGGGGTTCCACAACCAGACCTCCTCTACTCCTCTTCGCAACAGTAGAGTGAGGGTGTAAAAAGTGGTTCTGTTAGATGAAAGTGACGACCTATTTACAAGAACTATATCTTCGGCCTAGGCGGAGTGGGATGTGTGTGTGTAGTTACCGCGGCCTCTGCGTCAACATCCTGCTGGGGTAAAGTTCAGGGGCGAGTATTATATATATAGATCCAGCGGTGGAGCCGCCCTGCACAATGACTTTTTTTTTTCTTCTTCTTTTTCTCACCCCAACACATCAGGAAACTTTGTACAATGGAAGGGTTTTGGAATGTGTAGCCATACGAGAGCGCGTTACACAATAACGACCCGTCGTGTGCCAGTATCCGACGTGGTACTCATTTACCAGGATTTTTACGACGAGTTAAAAGATCTTACAAAAGGCAGTCGTTACCACCGAGTGAAACGTTCAGCTTCTTATTTGGCAAGTCTCATGGCTGTCTACTGACCGTGTGGAAATATCTTAACACAAACGTGACGAAATTAGAAATTTCCCTGGAAATATCAACAGGAGAGATAATCACTTCGATATATAGACCTGTAGAGACGACCCCTGTCTGTCTGTGTCAGACTTCACCAGGACACACGAGATATGACTCGTACCTTACGTTTTTGTGGTGGGGTCAGGAGGGAGGGAGGGTTCACGGGTTGTTTAGGACCTGGTAAATAAAAGGGATCGACAGAGGTTCCTGGTTCATTGGTGTATTGAGAAAGGTTTCAGAGGTACTGATAACGAAAAGAGGAAGAGGGGGAACTCGGTACAAGGACGGCATCAAGGGGGCACTCAGTACAAGGAAGGGATCAAGGGGCACTCAGTACAAGGATGAGATGTCACTGATGGGCAGCAGTTTAAGGGAACTGAAAACAACGACTTGAGGGACATTGCAGACGAGGAAGACTTACCTGTGCGTGCCGCACACTGCCTTGACATTTTGCTTTCTGGTACACGGCTTCTTCACAGTCATTTGGTCTGACGCCATCATGACCTCTGTAGTTCTTTATACACTTTTTTCATCTATTTCTTCGCTACTTTATTACCCCTCTGGCTATCACATATTTTTCAATAAGTGTAATAAGTATGTCTTTTCTTAATGTCTTATTTGTACTCGGTAGTTTGCCTCCTTTCAGCTTTAAGTTGGGGGAGGTTACGATGGCTTAGATCAGCAATTGTCTAATTCTTTGTAATGTTCTGATGGTAATTATTTTATCATGGTTCATAAATCCCTAATGTTCCTTCGATCTATTGAAGTAAGCAGATGATTCACCCATTATGTAAAGATTTCGTCTCACCTATCGTCTTCGCTTAACTCTTTAAGAGGGAATTGTTTGGGATTGATTAATGTGACTTTATAAGGTCAGACGATAATTTGAATAGCATGTCAAGGGTCTTCCAGGGATGAGTCAGAAGCATCGCAGTGGTCAGTATATATCACAGCCACTTAACTTGCCTCTTGACAGAGCCTTGACCTTCAATCCAAACAATGATAATTCCCTTGTGTGTAAACCTGGACAGCATGTTGAATAGCGGTGGAGCGAGGGGCTGCTGCTGTTCTTCCAGATCGCTGGTAATAGTCCAGGAAGCAACGCTACCGATTAAAGTGTTCATGTAACATGCCCTCGCTAGCTCCTCCTGGACAAGTGGTGATCTAACATACTTACCTCCGCTGGCTGTTGTTGGGCTATAATTGTCTTATGCGGAACTGTGCTGTCAGAGTGTCTTCCAAGTACTATAGGAATTAGATAAAGAGAGGAAACTTATGGTTTTGATTTGATTATGTAGTTGTCGTTGATCTAATTAGAAATATCAGTTATTCACATCACGTTGGATAGGAGAAGATCACCCTGAAATTCAATGGCAGTAGTGATTTACCTACATGTACAATTTCAGAATTTTCATATGTCTCTGTAATCTACCCAGCGGCTTTCTAGCTTCTTCGGGATTTCTCTTCCTGGCTCTTCAAAAATGTTGAATCTCGTCTTGGTGGTTTATCGCAAAAGGTGTTTACGTAGATTACTAACCGATTAAAATATATACAACTTCACCTCTACCTTCCTGCCCCAAGCTTCCCTTCTCCCGGGCTCCTGCACCTCCTGAGGAAGCCTATCACGTTTGCCGGGTAGGACCACAAACCAAGGAGTGTGTTTCTTGGAAAGGTGAGTATAGGACAGTATAAGAGTCACCGTTCAATATCGTCAATATGGTGGTTGCATCTTGAGCAGGAGGGTCCTGTGATAGGTTGAGATGGTATTTGTAATAATGGAGAGATGAGTGGCCTCCAGAACGTAAGCGAGAAAAGAATAACTCTTACATGTCTTGGGAGTATAGTTCCAATGGGTTTATGTTTAATGTGGTATTGCTTAAGACTGAGTTGTGAGAGCTGCCATTTAGTGCTTTACAGTCACTCTAGTTAATGATGTCTTTGCTAGGGGGAGCGGGGATCCATAAGTATAGGTTACTGAAGTGTGAAGTAGGATTGCTTTTCTATTTCTGCTTGGGGGTTGGTGGCTGGTTATAGGGTGGATTGGATGGGAAAGGGTTACTAAGAAATGAACGTTGATCGTACTGAATTGGGATTGTATTTGAAGTATCTTTATTTTTTTGTGCAGGTGCTGAATATTTATGGTTGCTAGGAAATACTCAGTAGAAGGACGGCATTAAGGGGCGGTCTGTACAAAGAGGGCACCAGAACAAGGATTAATATCAAGGGGCTTTGTTTTGTGTAGTCTTCAGCTTTGCTATATCTACTTTTAACATTGTGAATGAGGCGTAGCTTAGGATGAAGTGGATGAATTGTTTGTAGAGGATACTATATGATTCTCTTCTTGTTCAGATCCAGTACTGGTAAGTGTTCTGAGGGAATTTAGCTTGTGTATGACTTTTGTGTTGATGTTTGTCATGTTGGGGAGTGAATGTCATGTGTGTGTTATATATGATGCCCAGTAATGCTGGGAGTTGTGTTGAGTAGGAGTGGTGTACCATTCAGGGTGATGGGAGGGTACAAGTTGGATTCGTGTCTGCCAGGGGTTAGAAGCGTGACGGTCGATTTCTGTGGTGATACAGACGTTCTCTTTTAGGTGGACTGATGACCTATTTGCATGATGTAACGTTGCATGTTTTTTGTTGCTTGGGTAGTGTCAAGGTGCTGTAATGTGACTGTGAGGTCATCAGCATACTAAAGGAATTTACACTGCTGTGTGGAAGAGGAAATAGGAGGTCTATGTAAAAAGAGACTGGATAGGGTTGGAGAAAGAGCTGCTCCTTGAGGAACTCCACCGTAGAGCTTGGGGATTTTGGAGATGAGGGCTTTCTGAGTGACTTTGGTTGGCAGTCTGCCATAAAGCTGGTAAACTTTTTTGCCATTATTGTGGAGAGTTGTGTCAAGTATCTTTTGTGTGAGGAAGTGTGTTGGGACAATATCAAATGCTTTGTTCAACGTCTCTTGCCACAGATATGTTACGAGACGTGGGATTTGGGTGGTAGAAGCAATCCAGGATGTGTTGTTTGAGGTGTATTTGCAATTTGGTAGTGGAATGATTGGGTCTAAGGCCGTGCTGTGTGAGTGAGAGTTGGATATTTTGGTTGATTCTGTTGTGGACCAGTCTTTCAGGGAGTTGGACACTGACAATTAGAGAGAATTAGGGCGGTTGGAGGAGGGGGAGTTGAGTGGCTTGGAGGCGTTAAAGACAGGAACTACATTGTCAGGGTACCAGCTTTTTGGAATTTTGATGGTGTTGTGTGACCAGGAGTAGTTTCAGACATCTGTATGGAAATGAATTTCAATGGGACCGGGATGTTTTATACAGAAGTAGAATATGTAATCAGGGACCGTTGCAGGATCGTTCTTTAAGGTTCTGAATGTGTTGAGTGTCGGTGGGAGTGAAGGGTGGATAAGCAGACGTGTCAGGGTAGTTCATGCGAAGGTTTCTCATGGTTGTCTTGTTTTGGGGTGTGGTTGGTTTGTGGCTATTTTTTATTGGTGTTTTATGAAAAAGTTTGTTTTTTGCTTTTTTTAGGAGAGGGGATGTTGCGAGTTTGGGTTAGAGGCGCATCATATGGGGGAGATGGGATATTCTTCTTCGTTTGTCGATGTTGGTTGCTATTTGTCTCTTTGGTTCGGAGTGTAAAGGAAGGAGCACCAGTCAGGTGTTACTTGTCAGCGATTAGTTTAGCGATGGTCTTTTTTTTAACAGCGTAGCTATATCATATAGATGCTGAGGTGCACGTCGTTCTGCCGGGTAACGAACTTATAAAATGTGTTTGGGTGGATGCCATGAGAAATAGCACAAAAATCCTGACTTTCTCATTGTTCAGATGTAGTATAACATTGCACGAGATATCCTTCCGTCTTCAGCTGATTCCTGAGCACTTCTGCAAATCATTCTCCATCGACCTTCATCTTGTCTGGCAGTAGTTTCATCAGTGGTCTCATTCATGAGTTCTTTTAGTGATTGTTCTTTGTTATCCCTTTTTCCTGACACGGACAAAACATGTAAATGTGATTAAAAGGAAGTTTATCAGGTTTAGCAGGGCAGAGAACCAGGTTAATTGGGGTGTGAGTCTGAATTGATAAGATTTGGTAGAAGTGAAGTGTTTTAAATACCTGGGAGAGGACTTGGCAGCTAATTGAACCTTGGAACTGGAATTGATTCATAGGGTGGTTGAGGGAGACGAAGGCTCTGGAAGCATTGAGGGATGTGTGGAAATAGAGGTCGTTATCTGGAAGGACAAAAATGGATACGTTTGAGAGTATAGTAGTCCCAGCGATGTTGCATTAGACTAGGCTTGATCTGTAGATGAGGATGTGCGGAGGATGGTGGATGTGTTCAACTGAAGTGTTTGAGATCAATATAATGTGAGGTCGTTTGTTCAATTAAGTAATAAAAGGGTAAGAGAGAGGTGTGGTAATAAGAAGAGTATGTTGAAAGAGCTGAAGAGGGTGTGCTGAAATGGTTTGGACATATGGAGAGAATGAGTGAGGAGAGGTTGACAAAGTGGATATTTGTGTCAAAGTTAGAGGAAATAAGAAGGGGAGGAGCAGATCAAATTGGAGATAGAGGGATGGAGTAAAAAAAGATTTTGAATGACCCGGGCCTGAACATACAGGAGGGTGAAAGGCGTGCACGGGATAGAGTTATATGGAACGATATGGTATACAGAAGGCAACGCGATTTCATTGGACTGATTCAGAACATGTAAAGCGGCTGGAGAAAACCACGGAAAAGTCTGTTGGGCCTGTTTATGGATAGGAGGCTGTTTCAGTGCATTGCACATGACGGCTAGAGAATATATATATAAAGTTTAAGATACCGTATGGCACTGAGACTGTCTAGACCTTCACTGAAGGCTTTATCACATATGTAGACGGTCAAGGCTGGGCAGGTTTGCTCATGATAGTCTAGACGGTTCCTACACACTGTTTGTGGCTAATATTCCTATTAGTTTGCCAGCCGTACCATCTGTGGGTCAAAAAAAAAAAAAAAAGAAAGATGGGTGTGGACTTTTTCTAGGAAGTTCTCTTGAGACTAAGACAATACGAATGACCGGTACTGTTAACTATGTATGCTGGAGGGTATGCTACAAAACGCCGTTGAGGATTTCTAGTTTTTTTCTTAAGTAAAACTCCTTTAGATTAGATGTCTAGGGAGACCTTGATCATCTGTATGCAATTGTGTGGTCTCGTTGAACATTTCTACCTTACCAGACGTTGACCTTACCTACGTGGGATCCTGAGGGTGTGTAAGTGCTAACCTTCTCTTTACTGGCCACCTTATCCTGACGGCATCGCAAAGTTACCGGCATGCTATAATACAACGTTTGTTCCTTATTTCCATTTACTTTTTCTTGCCAAATTCCATATTGGTTTCGTGTGACGTCAATAAGCAAAAGAATTGGAAGACTGATCCAGACGAAACATACACACAAGTGAGGAGCGGAAAACCTTGGTATACTTTTATCAATGGTTCTTGTTCAAACTACAGTTGGACAAGTATGGAAAAGTTACAAATAATAATGTGGATATATATTGACCATTATAAAGTGACTGACTGTATGGATGATGGAGTTATTGCGTGCTGCCTCAGACGAGAAGGGAAAGTGAGGATGTTTACCGGGTTTTCTAAAGGGTGGGCCAATCCTTGAGTACGACAGGAAAAACCTTAAGTACCACGGGCCAACTTTTGAGTACGACTGACCAATCCTTGGGCACGACAGGCCAATCCCTGAGTACGACAGGCCAATCCTTGAGTACGACAGACCAGTCCTTGAGTACGACGGTTCAGCCCTTGTGTAGGACAGGCCAATCCTTGAGCACGAGGGTGTGACTCCTCCAGTAAGGTCAGGGGTCGCGTTATCCTAGCCAAGAAGAGTCGTCGTGTCGTGTCGTGTGCTCAGCGATAGAAACGTTGAACCCCATTTATCGTACCGTCGGGCTCAGTGATCGTTCCACTGTACCGTCGAGGGGACGTACCCTGGAGTTCAAGCGGATGACGAGGACTCGAGTAAAGCACCGCATAACAAGACAGTGTCGGTGGTACAAAAGGTGTTCTACTCTTCTTTCCCTTTCCACAATCCTGAAGAATCCGGGAGACGAAAACCCACAGCAACACACAGTCTGGTGGTCGGGGCAAAAGTTTATATATGTAAAATTTTGATTTATTTCTTGTTTGGTTGGGTGGAGGAGGAGGAGGAGGTCTCATTGTGGCAGGACGGCTGCTGGCCAAGGGTGTGGTGCCCGCAAGGTAGGAGGTAGGCCTACCCAGCCCAGCTGACTGACTGGCTGGCCACTCGACTACCTTGACTAGCTACACATGGGCAGCGAGGGAGAGTCTGGCTCCCATGTGTGAGGGATGAAAAAAAAGAAGATTAAGTGAGAGTGAGAGTGGTCGTGGAGAGAGGGAAAGTGGATCAGCGAACCAAGGGTGAGCTAATAACAGATAAAGGTCTTCTTATGATGCTATGGTGGGATTAGCGACTGATCGTCTTCAAAGGACAAGTGAACACTTGATGGTGAAGAACAGGAGCAGCTTAAGACGAGAAGAGGGGATGTTGGTCGGGTAGCTGCACATAGACTGCAGTGGAGTAAGTAATCAAAGACGACGACGTTTATAGATTCAAGAAAAATCTTGTGGTAAAGTGAATAAGGAAAGTGCACTCGGGATGTAGGGCCTTGTAAAGTGTGCATGGAAGATTTGAATGCTCTAAAGACCTTAAGCAGTGTGATTGTGAGTGTAAATGGTGTCTAAGTGAGTAGTGTGGAATGAGTGAGGGAATGTGTCAAGGATTGGTTCAACGTGGTTATTCGATATTTTTTATGGACGTGGCCATAAGATGATAGCGAGGTGGTGGGATGACTGTAAGTGTGATGCTTAACCGTGAACAGAACGAAAGTAGAAATTGTTGTAGCTGTATGCAGATGATGGCGAGTTGTGAGCTAAGTAACGCTAGCTAGAAGGATTCGTAGGCCGTTCCGATGATGCATGTTGGAGAAGGGTGATGAGAGTGGATGAGGATATAAGTAAGACACCAGATCAGAGGTTAGTGTGCAAGATCATCTTACATGCTGAATCTTCATATAGAAGGTTATGAAGCACCTTAGATATCTGGTCTTAGTTTATCTAGTAAGGATGGTAGTGGGAAAGCTGAAGCTGAAAGTAGGTTCATGTCAGGGAGAAAACTTGGAGGTGCAATGGCAAAAAATAAAGTTTAGGTTGTACCAGAATTGTACATGAGAGAGTATGATATCTTAAGGATATGTGGTATGAAGATCTCATAAGAAAGGTGCACGAATGAAAGCCTTTTAGGATGTTATAGCAGATGATTGGTTGGTCAAAAAGATGCACAGCAGTAAAGTAGGAAGTACCAAGAAGTGGTAGATCGTAGGAGAGGGATGGATAGATACAATGAGGGAACTGATTAGGGCTGGGAACTGAGAAATGACTGAGGATGGAATGCACTTGAAACATTTTGTGTATGGTGTGTGTGGCGAATCTTCGAAGATGTTGGTTCCGCTTTTTTTTTTTTTTTTTTTTTCTATGATAGCTGAGACGGCACGGGCAGCTATGGCCCTTGACGAATCATCTTTGTGTGCAACGTGCACACCTAAGAAAGACTTCACAAGTTTACCTAACACATTGGTCATGGGTGGAGTATTTTTCTGAGTGATTTTCAAAGGCTGGATGTAACTGATAGATCAGTATGACGGTCGTGGCAGAGAGCAGCTGTGTCTGCATCTGACAAAGGCAAAAGGCAAAGACCTGTAGACATATACCGGTGCCACCAACGTTTTGTCTGAAAACTGTTAAAGAAGATTTTGAGGTAAAGACGCTGGTGACTATAGAGGAATCAAAACCTAGGGTGTGAAGCAACATGGGTTTAAAGAAATGAAATTATGCTTTGATAGGCTTCTGGACTATTGACAGTAAACTACAGACTTAGGACAAATATAATGAAAAAAAAAAGCTGGGTGGTTGGGTTATCTTTTGGAGCAGATGAATTTATCTGACACTGTTACTTATAGGAATCAAAATGAACTGCATTTCGAAGTAGGAATCAGTGTAAGGTTCCTTTTGTGGATCGAAAGACACCTGATTATGAAGATACATGTCAAAGGCTTTTCATTTATGGTCAGAGTAACAAGCAGTGTCCCATAGGGCTTGGTTCTGAAGCCGCTGTTCTTCCCCGCTGTTATCTGAAAGTATCTGTGGATGGTAACCATGATGGTAACTATTCGTGATACCGACAGCATACAAGGAGACTTACAGGCTCGAGCGCTGGCTTGGTGCAGGAATAAGGACATTAATCCTCAACAGCAGGTAAAGTGACGAGGATGGAAAATAGCAGAACTAGACCGGACTGCAATTGCCACCTTGCAGGAAGCAAATGTGAGAAGTCCACCTGCAAGGGGAGGCAGAGTGCGAGATGAACGACACGCTGTTCGTCTTGTTACCAGAACGCGATATTACAGGGGATGTTTTAAGGAAGGCAGACGTCAAGTTGCCTGCCATATGTCAGATATTAGGTACAGCTTCAGATATCTATCACTGTTTGGTTTCCCCACTTTAAAGAGCAGGTAGATATGACTGAGAGAATCCAACGGCAGGTGATGAAAATTATATATATTTGATTTAAGGATTCTGGAGTGCAGGGAGTCACAGCAGTCCCAGACTTACCCATATGAGACAGCATAAGGTCAAGAAGAAACATGGACAACATCCAAGTTCTTTCATAAATTCGAGTTTGATACGAACTTGAAACAAATGGAAAATATTCGCGTCACGGGCATTGAGAAACAACGCAAGAGTCGGGAAAGATGAGAAGACTTTTGTATATCAAGAAAACAGAGGATGGGATGGAGTTGACTGAAGAGGACGCAAAAACCCATAACCAGATACGTTTCTGAGAACCTGTATTAAAACATTTCTTCACCCTCCGGAAGGCACACACACACACACACACACACACACACACACACACACACGACTTAGACATCAGCCATTCTTTAAAGTCAACTGTTAGTAATCTAGACTTGTTTAATGTATTCTTTGAGGAGGCGGTATTTCTAGCTGTACACCCTTACATTCCCAGTTTTTCGTTGGTAGAGATAAAAGACAGACCAGCACATATATCCATCGGTATAGTGAAATTGCTTAGTCCGCATTTTACTAATCAATGTATAAGCAAGTTATCCATGGATTTAGTGAAGGACAAACGCCAAACATGTATTTCTAAATACCATACACACATACATTACTGATCTTTATGTGACTGCTCCGTTCACCTTCACGATATGGCTTCATATTTCTTCTTTTTTCCCCGTCCTGCAACACATGATATGTTACCCTGTACACTGATTCTACGGTATGTGTGTGTGTGTGTGTGTGTGTGTGGCGTTGGGTTGTGTTCCCGTGTGGCCAAGCGGGTCTGTGACCTTGGCGGTGGACAGCCGGTGGCGTGGGCCAAGGACGACTGCCCCCAGACCTTGACGTCGAGAGGAGGGAAAAAAGTATAAAATCTACACCGGTTTGTGAGGCGTCGAGTCGTCAGGTTAGAGCGGCGGTCAGCAGCAGCGTTGACGAGCGTGCTGTGGCAACCACACGTCCACGATATCCTGTGGCTGCCAGATCGTGTGTCACGCCCTCCAGTCTCAGCCTGGGATAAGCAACGGAATATTTTTTTTCCCAATTTTATGTATAATAAATGTGTTCTTCTGTCCTGTGGAGGTAGCTGTATGCCGCCAGGCTGCATCGTTCGTCCACATTGCCTCACTTGGGTAGCACCAGGTACACACACATACACACACAGCGGCAGCAGCAGCAGCTCGTGTGTTACGTAAGAGAGAAAAAGAGACGCTGTTTCCGCAAGATTTAACCCTCCAGTATCTGGCGGACTCTTACGGTACCGGTCCTCAGGAGTCAATACCGGTTTAATGGAGGAGCCGTTAGAGTCGAGAGTCCCCAGCAGTTGTAAGGGGAGTTGGCGCCTCCCTGGCTGCCAAAAGGTTAGCCCCAGTTTGTTTTTAACCTCGGGTGGGTTCGGCCGTTTTTTACCGGACGACCTTAACTATCTACCTGCCTGCTGCTGCCGCTGCCTCAAAGAGCGAAGCGAGGCGAGAGAGGGGCGGCCCGGATCCTGCCTGCGTCTCTGTCTCGTTGCTCATGCAGGGAAGTGCTCTAGTCATAACTGAGCCTACGTATAAGTGGGGCTGAAAATAACAGTTAGCCCGTCATGCCCACGTGGAAAAAGTGGGTATCCTCACGAACATTGCATAACCAGCTCGGGATCCTTGAGCACGGATTTTTATGCTCTTGTCCGGTACAACTTTGGAAGTCTTTTTTCATCGTATGTGTTGGATTTCGAAACTCCAGAGAGATGATGTTTACATTCATGCTTTCATCATAGGAGAGGTACTTCTACAAAGCTCGATCTCTTAAGAATAATTGATTTCAAAAGTCCATTTAGACGCGGAAATAAGACAGACGCGATCAGGACGGACTGGGTCAAGTAATGAAGCGGTGTCAGTTGTGGGGTAAAGCACAAAGCGCAGTTGCCACACCCATACCCTTAGAGCGTTCCCGCATTATACCCGGATTTCTCAAGCAACCTGCAGTTGTCTGTATATTTACATTCTCTACGGTGTTTGTAACGAACATACGATGCCTTTAAACATCACGAGTCTTGCCCACAGATCATAAAATAGATAAAACTGCTTCTCTTCATTATACGGGGACGAATGAATGTAACATAGATTATTTCAGGGAAGCAGGGTAGAGTGATTATCATCGACCATCATTTTCCCCGCCAGGTCTGCAGGGTTGGGTCTGGGTGGACGTAAGTATGGATGTTAATTCCCAGAAAAAGGTACACGTGACCAGGGAGGCAAGAGGCGTGCCTATGGTCGCTTGCCATAAGATGTGGTTTCGCATGGATGAATGGAAGGTGTAGCAGGTATCTGGTGAATCTGGTTGACTGCAAGTAAATTCGAGGGTAAATGTTACGAAATCAGAGAGTCGTATATGTTTAAACTCAGTGTGATAGTTACGTGCATCATGAGATGATGTAGAGAGGCGGGTAAAGGACATATCAGGGTTCCAAGGGACATTGGCGGAAAGACGCTACGTGAGATCTGTACACCAGCAGAGTATACAAGTGTTGTAGGTACATATTGTCAACATGAGAATGCCCATAGATATATACGTACGTAGTACAGGTACAGAGGAGATAAGGGTAGGCGAGAGTGCGAATGATATGCTGCTGGAAGCATAGGACCCGTGAGAGTTATCACATCAGGTGATGGTATTTTGTTGGTCAGTCCTGTACTTCAGCCAGCCTGGGAATGCAAATGTAAATGAAAAGGGAAGAATGATAAGTACAGAGAAATTGAGGTGCGTGCGTGTAAAACTTGACTACCACAAGAAGTTGAGAAATATCGACGTAACTGTAAATTGAGGTTGAGATTGTGTGGAGGCTCGTGATGTACCTGGGAGAGGCCGCCACAGAGGCGTGGTGACAAGGGAAGAACAGTCTGTGGGAAGGGACGAAGAGAGTAGTAGGGTCATAAAGTCTTCATAAAGTTGGTTGATGAGAAAGAATGTTTGGAAGAAGCTGAATCCTCCAGAAAGGTAAAAAGTATAGAACCTAGAATTGTGAATTAAAAGTCAAAAAGAGATGTGGATTTCAGGAGAAAAGGAGAGAATAAGGATCTCAGGAAAAGAATACTTTTAAATCTAAGGTAGACTAATAAGGACAAAGGGTGAGGTTCCTGAGGTAGAGTGTTCCCTGTGGGGTGGAGAGTTCCCTGAGGAAATTGTTGAAAGTTGATGGAGTAAGAGGCGCAGGCATCAGTAACTTAGGGATGAGGTAAGGAGAGGAGGAAACATATATGGGAAAGAATAAGACAATACGAGAGAGGTGGTGATGTGGGTAGTAACTCACCTAAAAAAACTGAAATGCTAGGATTTGTGTTTGATGAGAAAGGATGATGTGGTGAGGAGAGACGGGTTGGATGAAACTTCTGTTGAGTGCATGTTGATGTGCAGAAGAGTATGGAGAAGTGGTCTTGTATCTGGTGACTGGACGAAGGCAGTAATTGTTTCACTGTATAACAGCAGAGTTAGTAGTTGTGGGTGGCAGGCAGCCACCCACCGAGGAAGGAGAGTGAGGGGTTGGCAAAGAGACACCAACATTTTCGCGCTGGCCTCTCCTGACCCAGGTCTCTGTGCTTTTTTCCTCTTCGCTTCATCAACATGTGGGTTACTGGCACTACATCCACAGCGTCACATGTCTCCAGCACTTGACAGTCATATAACTTATGCTTATCCGTATTCTGTATTCCTGATTTTTATTTATCTATCTATTCATTCAAAATTCATGGAAACAAAACAGTTTCTCAGTTCTCCCACACCAAATTGGAACAGCGTCACTGGTCGAATGGGCTGGGCGGTTGCCAAGACCCACCTGAACACCGTCAAGCGACTGGAACCCATCCCAACCCACTTCAAAAACAGGCTCTTTTGCAATTCATTTCCGGAGCAACATTCGCGGTCTAAGAGCCAGCCTTCGTTTTGAAAACCGCTCTTTGTCTACTTCCCCTAATAGTCTCTCCGAAACCCAGCTATCCAAGGTCTCTTCTTTACACTGTCACATCTCCATCAATAATGTCTTCCATTGTTTCCGCTCCGGTTCTTTGTGTCTATCGTGGTACAAAAACACCCAGTGCTTGCCTCGTGGATCTTGAGTCTCCCAAATTTGTGGCCATCTAGCCCAAAATCTCTCTACCCTTTGTGATTTTGCTTCTGTTTCGCGTATCATTCCCCTCCCCCTCACCTATTTCTCCATGTACAACTCTTCGACTACTGGGCTTCCTGACACGAAGCTCTGCCGTCATCACATCCACGAGCTAAGATCATCTTTGCGGGGTAGTCCAGTGTACTACACTGCATGGACTGGTTTGGCTCTACCTGGGACGATCCTGGTGGAGCTGAGAGGCCCTTTCATATCCCCCATCTTAACGATCTGGAGTAAACGATCAGACATCCAGCACCAGTTCCCGACCATCACGACCACCCCTTCAAAGTGTTGCTCGCTTCCCTCTGCTAATTTTTGAAGCACCACGGTTCAACCCTCTCATAAACACGTTCGACATAACCACATCCTCCACCCTATCCTGGAAACGCCTCATTTAATGAACATCACAAAGTCTGCTTTCCCAAAAGCTGGGGTTGTTGTACTGGTGCCGTGATCAGTTTTCTAGTAAGCAACTCTTATATATCAATAAGGGTTGTACTCTCCCTTGTACAGGGTACTGCTCACATGTCTGAGATGGCTCTTTGTCCACCTCTCCATTAACGAGAGTGGTGTTGATATCCTCCCGTACCATTAATCCTCCCGACATCACCCTTTTCTTGCTCTACAGGTATTACTTGTGACCACCGCTCTCGTAGGCTGTGTTCCCCTGCCACCAAGGTTTGAACGTGAGTCTCGCGTCTGGCTGCTGCTTCCTACAATGAAGCTGGGGAATTCTCTTCCTTCTCTCGTCTTTCACTCTTCCTGTAACCTCTGTCTTGAAGACTCAGGTCTTTTTTGGATTTCTTCATTCTTTATCTCTTGTTTTCTATTCAACCACGAAGGTTTTGTCTGGGTTATGTTTTGCTTGGTCACGGCGATCACTGTGGAAATATAAACAGCAACGTTAAGAATTACAGATCGATAAATCTTCCTTGTTGAGTCGCTATTGTTACGCTGCTGTGTTTGATCGTGTTGAAATGACTGGCGAATCCCTTCCTCTAGGAGACGAAGAAGGTGAGTCTGGGGAGGGAAGAGAAGGTCTGTAAGGCAGATAAGATATAGTGCAGAAGACCCTGATGATTGGTTGGTTGGTTGGGCTTTAGTCCTATCAATTGTTTGGGTCGTTAAGGCCGTCATTATTCTTAACACCGCTGCTCAGGTGTTAAGGAGAATCCCAGGACCACATACACTATCATGATGCATGTGGCCCAGATGTACGCAGATGTTGCTGTCTGTCAGCTTGATCAGAGTGGTAGGCTGCTTTGGTGAGTTGCTTAGAATGAGAAGCTTGACAGTAAGTGCGAGAGCAAGGCTCACAATTTTGAGATATTGGTATTCATAATGTAATATGGGTCTAGATGAGGAAGAATTGGAATTTGTGAAAGAGTTTGGGTATGTTGTGGCTAGAAACTATGAGGATGGTAATGGGGAGGCTGAAGATGAGAAGATCCTCATGCATGGGAGAGGTGGAAGCGCACACTGAGAGTCATAGTGAATGAAAAGTGATTTGAGAGGTGTATTTAAGAGGCTAGCCTTATGTAGAGCTAGCCCCATTGCTAAAGAACTGATGACAAACATTTTTCGTTCAGGTAAGCGATAATACGAGTGGAGATGGATAGTTTGTGTAGTGTGGATGCAATTAGACAACGACTGAAGGTCAGATATTTCTTTTAACTCGATGTCCTTTCCCGCCATTGGTGGCGTCAGACGACAGGACGTTGTGTGTTGGACAGACAACATCAGAGAAAAAACACATGATTGGAAACCTGTGGAAATGTCCTGACCACAAAGCTGCACAGATGGCAGGTTGGTGAGGGGTATGTGATTACCATCTGTGTGTTACGGGGAGAGAGCTTTACACTCGTGTTGCCACGACTCTCAACCTAGTATATATGTACCATGTCTTTTTACTCCTAATCATTGTAAACTTTTTATGTAGCTAAGAAGGCGCAAATAACGTCAATTGTGGATCTGAAGCGAAATATTTAACAACTCTATTTTTAAATCAATGGCACTTTCAACCATTCAACTGACAATTCATTCCATATGTTAACAATCCTGTTGAAGAAACTTAATTTCTCCTCATTCGAGGTATATCGTTTGTCCACGAGTTTGTATCCATTACTAGTAGTGAAATCAGACGAATCAATCCCTATGTAAGTCATTAGATTGAGATTAACGAAGCCTTTTGATAATTTTGAATGCCTGTATCAGATCACCTCTGAACTTTTTCTTTTCTAAACTAAATAGATATTATTCGTTTAGTCGGCTCTTATAGGATTTGTTCGTCAGTCCGCGAGTAATCTTGGTAGCTCGCCTCTGTACTCTCTCCATTCTGTCTGTCTTTCCGCAAGTAGGGTGACCAAAACTGACCACAATATTCAAGTTGGGGACGAAGAGTGACTTGTAAAGAATGAGGATGATTTCCCTTTGACTGAATTAGATAGTTCTACCTATAAATCCAAGAATTTTGTTCGCCTCTTTAACTGCTTCTCTGGTTCTGTTGCATTATTTTCATTTCATTTAGTGCTGACACTACACCTTCAACTCTTATATCCATGTGTCGCAAAATGTTAGAGATATTTTGCTTTCTCAGCATAGGACTTGGATTTCGGGACAAGCTGTATCAGCAATTATGAATATACATAAAAGAAAATCATTTAAAATCTGAATCCCTTAGACTGAATAGCTAATTCTTTAACTGACAATAGTTTTCCTATGAATTTATGGAAACGTTCTAAATGATCTTTATTCTTCCTGTCTTATCTTTCTAGACTCGTTGCTTTCTCACACCTTATGAAAGCTGGCTGACTGGAGTATTGCCTAAATCGTCACAGCTTCTGGCATCTTGTACTGAACCACTCCTTCGTCTTTCTCAATTACCTCCTCTGTATTTGAGGCAAGAGGCACCCATGTTCCTACTCTTTCACTATCAATTCCACAGAACTTTTTGGCCAAAGGTCATGGTTGTTGGCTACTGAACTCCATTTCCCCATTCAAGTTACAATGGAAATGATAAGTTCTTTGTAGTTTCAACGGATTGTATATCTTCTTTAAATCGTGTCTCATCTTTGCTCTTCTTACACCCTCATTGACCACAGACTCAAACTTAATCATTACGTAATTACTTTGTTCTTAATATCCATGCTATTGTGTGAAGACATCATTTAGCAATGTTGGTGTATCAGTCCCTCTCATCGTAGTGTGTGCAGTAACATGCTGGTTTCGGAAAATTTTCCTGTATGCACTCTGAACACTTTTGTCTCCATGACTTTCTGTCACCATGAGGATCCAAGTTCCTGCAGTGTCCTCCCTTTGTGATGGAAGTCCACCACTTTTTTTTTTTCTACCCCCTCTGAAAAGCGCATGTCTTACTGTTTAATGTACACTAACAGTTCTTTTATCGTCATCGAGTATATTTTGTTCTGAATTGCTAGTTCTTTGAGGGACTTGACAATATCAACACCACTATGTACGTACTTTCTTCACTTACTCTATCCACTATGCGTTGTATGAACTGGCCACCTTCCACTATATCCCGAAACTTAAGATTATCTCTTATTGGAGCGCCAATTCTCTTTTTTTTTATTTTCCTTCGTCTTTGTCTTCTCTGTCCCTCCTCACGATCATTTACCTCTTAAGAGAGAACAGGTGAGATCTTATCTCTTGCGTAAAATTTGTCTCCACGACGCCAGAGATATCAGGTGCGTTTTCCTTAATACGATTCTTGAATTTCAGCTCTATGCCTTTTAATCCAAATCCATCCGCTTTTGTCTTCATTACTTTCAGTCTGACATTACAATCGCCTAACGTGCTGGGGTATTCCGGCCTCCTTGCCTCATTTGGTATCTCCCGTTTTTTGTCGTCTGACAGTACTCTTTGCTTTTTACCCCCTCTCTCTTACTTTGTTTTATCACTTTTGATGATTATCCCACTGCATTCCGCCTTGATTTTAATTTTCGTAGTCTACATGAGTACCTCCTGGCTAGATGACTCCAAAGCAAACGTAATCATTACTGATCGTTCCTTCTACGTGTGCCTGTGTGTCTGTGTGTGTGTACCAGGAAGCTCGGACTAAGAGCCGCAACTCGTCAGGACCGCTCATGAGGACGGCGGTCAGTTCTGCCCTTTGTGAGTGATGCGGGTGACTGGGGAGATGCAGACCTTGGCGCGAAGAAGATTGTCCAGGAGGTTCCAGCGCCTTGCCTTCCTTTGTTGAGTGGCCGCGGATGAGCAGAGCCGAAGGTCTGGCGAGGATAGCAGGAGTTCAGGAAGAGACGTGACTTGACGGAACGACACTGAAGTGACCATGAAGTTCATGGGTGTGGCAGTGGCTTGCTGGATTAAGGCGAGGTGTGTGTGTGCTAGGCTCACGTAGACGCGCGTGGCCCAGGTGTCTGCCTAACACACAAGGCTGAACAGTTTCATTGTCAAGATCAAAGCTGAAGAAGCGTGATGTGCGAGGACTGCTCTTCAGACGAACCAGCGAGGAAGCTCAGAGAAAGCTGATGAACGTTCGTTTATTCTCGTGGGTTCTCGGACTTCATGAACAGTGCCTGAATACTGCCCTTCTTATCATTCGCATCATGAAGCGTTTGTTGTTGAAGCGATCATGATAACCTTCATGAAGTTTCAGGAAAATGAGGTACCCAGCGTTAATTATATACTTTATCCTTTTTTGTACTCTTTATATCAAGAGCTGAAATACAGCTATATATTTTTGAATCAGTTACAGATATAATTTCATGAAGTGAAGAAATTAACTTTCGGTGAGTTGTAGTTCTTCGTAGATATAAAAAAGTTCTTTCATAGCAGAGTTTTGGTTCAAACATTTAGCTGAGTTCTGTGACGAAAGGGACTCCTTGTTATAAGCCATACTGCGACAATCACTGCAATGCCATCATGACACATGAACTGCAGTTAATCCGACCTGTCCTTTACTAAGCTATATATACAAGAAATAGGTGTTTAAAAGCTACGTCCAGGAAATTGAGAAACCGAGAATTTCCCAGAGACCTGCTGTGAGGTACTCCTTAGTCATTTCGAACATCCGTTTTCGTTGCTTACAAAAAGCTGAAAACGACTTCAAACAAAACGACCCCGGAATCTTATGTGGTCGCTGGTAGCTGTCCTCGGTGTGCCTGTAGGTGGGTGTGTGCACGGCTCGTGTCGCTTGCTTACTGAAGCAATGCAACAAAAACCCCGAAAGACCTGCTCTACCTCTACGTCCATTACCAACTGACATGTTCATTATAAACATCTCCTATACCTGTTGTCCCTGGATACTACCATACTGCAGTCTTTGTTGCACCAGGATGGGTCTTACCGTAGGGGCTGTAGTGTATACATAGATTCTGGTGTCACATATCGGGGTTGTTACATAACGTCTCTCCCAAACTGTGGGCGTTTTACCCTGTGTGGCCGCTGACCACTGCTGCTCTATCATCCTGCACCACACCCAAGACTTACGTCAGTTTCGTATCACGCAAGTGAGTGTCCTTCGGACGTGCTCTCGTTGGCGTCCTCTTGCACCATATCTCGAGCCACACCCGTCACTGGATCCCGCACCTGCGCCATCTCCTGCTCCCTACCGCCCACGCCGGGGCACCACGCCCTCCCCAGTACCACATCCCGCGTCCACAACGCCCTCCTCGATGTCATGTCCAGTCCTGCGGTACTTAACGTCCTGAAGCGCATGATGGTCGGTCTTTTTTTTGCAGGTCCTGCCAGGCCTAACACCCTGCCCTGGACAACAGCCTTCCCAGTATGCCGTTTGTCCAGAAGCACACCTTGCCCTGCAGCATACCCATGTCCTACACTAATTTTTAGTCTATGTTAAGCTTACCCTTACGTGCACCGAGTTCTGATGCTTACCACGCCTTGCCGTGCACTTAACACCAGCACTAGATCCTACTCTGAACACTGGTCCTTCCCTGCACTTCGTCCTGCCCTGTGCTCTGGATGTCCCGACCTCCGACGCGTCCTGCCTGTAATGTGTCTCGCCCTCGTATTGCGCGTCCTGTATCGTGTCCGTCCTGCGCCATATCCAGCCCTAGGTTATTCCTGTCTTGTGCCACGTACTGTCCTGTCCCAGAAGAGGTTCTGTCTTGCGTGTGTCCTGCTCCACCTGTCCTTTCCTGTCCTGTCCTGTTCTGCACTGTATCCTACATTAATTCCTGGCCTGCATCACGACCTTTCGATGCAGCAGACTTTGATTTACTGCTGCATGTCCAGTAAAGCTCTTTCCTAAACCTCTCTCTGCCTAACACCATCCCTGCTGTGCACCGCTTCCTACACGTGCACCTTACCCTTCCTTATACTTAAGCCTCACCTACGCCACATCTTCACCAGTGCCACATTCTCCTCTTCGCTACACCTTACCGTGTCTCGCACCTCATCCTTCACATAATCCTTCACTATACAAATGAGGCCTCACCTGCAATATACCTTTTCTTGCGCTGCACTCTCCCCTGCCTCACTCACTCCTTACCCTGCACAGAGATCAGTCTAGAACCTGACCCTGCCCTGTACTCTGTCCGTCAACGTAATATCTGGCCACCGACACTTGAAGCTAGAGGGAGAACGTCAGCCGAGCTGTATTGTGGAAAATATGAATCTGCTGGTACGTGCCATGGTAGACAACCGTGACCGAAATTTCAAGGACTAGACCTTAGAGGGAATAAAGATGAAGCCATAAGACAGGAATTTCATCCCCCATGATCTCCACGCCTTTACCAGTTCAGCTGGCTCATCATAAGCAATGTTGTGTGAAAATATGGTTTTTAAGACTGATGGATTCGTGAGGCTGTCAGCAACTACTTTATCCTGTGAGCGGTAGAGTGTCACAGAGGGTCTTCGTCAAGCCCCAGTGGGCTTGGATTCATTACATAAATTGCCACAAAACTAGTTCATTGCATAAGCTTGCAATATTTCATATAGTGAGTTTACGACTAGATGCAAAAAGTGGATAGAATCTTAGAATTTCAGGCATCTTGTTGCCGACAATAAGATGTTGTGTCATTTCTTTCAGGGTTTGGTTCGACCTGTCCTTAATAGGCTCTGTATTTTTCAGATTTCTACGACATAGCGTTCTAGTTTGTGTCCAGATCTCTGGCCACAGAACTTTGCATTTCACATTATCAACATCCCCAGATAGGCCAAAGGAAATGCTAAACATTCATGCATAAGAGACCAACCATAACCTGTCAAGTGCCCTCAGGCCACCACGCCAGCCCTGCATCACGCACACCCTGACCTTGTCTCGTCCCCTTCTCAGCTCTACGTCATGGCCTGCCATGTGCCACTCCTTTTCAAGCACCGAGCCTTCTTGCATCACGCCTTCCCCTGCACCACACCATTCCCGGCACCACGCCTTGTGTTTTTGTGAAATTTATAATGAAGGAGTAGAGGCATGGGTACCTCAAGCCTTAAATTCAGAGGGAACAGTAATAAAGAGGAAAGAATTGTTTAAAAAAAGGATGCTGTAAAAGATGGGAGCTTCAAAACGTGCAGTGACGAAGATACAGACGGCACTCCAGCCAGCCAGCATTTGCAAGGTATAATAGAGCAAGGAACGAGTATAGCAGGATGAGAAAAGAAGAACAAAGAAATTGTTGTCAGTTAAAGAGCAGCTAATCAGAGAAAGGGATTCAGAGGGAAAAATTGTCGAGGATGGTGTCAAAATATGTGAGGAACTGAATATCAAGTTGAAAAGTGTTTTCACGGTGGAAGAAGACCCTAAAGCCCCAACACCAATGAGATGGAGACGGAGGAAGTTTTGGAAATCGTTGAGATATCTAGAAAAGACATCAACAGAATACTAAAAGGACTTAATCCATACAGAGCTCATGGTCCTGATGAAGTTTCATCGTACGTGTGGAAGAGGTGAGAAGATACGCCCGATAGACCGCTTAAGTTTCCGTTCAAGATGGACACGGCAGCGAATGGGACCATGGAAGTGGACGTGAGTCATAGGGTGGGCGATGGGGTGAAGGTTCTGGAATCATCGAGGAATGTGTGAAAAGAGAGATCGCTATTTGGGAGAGCGAGAATGGGTGTGTTTGAAGGTATAGTAGTTCTAACTATGTTGTATGGATGCAAGGCATGAGGTATTGATAAGGAATGTGTGGAGGAGGGTAGATGTGTTGGAAATGAAATGTTTAAGATCAGTATGTGGTGTGAGATGGTTTGATCGAGTTAGTGGTGTAAGGGTAAGAGAGATGTGTGGTAATAAGAACAGCGTGGTTTATAGAGCTGAAGAGGGCATGCTGGAATTGTTTAACATAAGGAGAGAGTGAGTGAGGAAAGGTTGATGAAGAGGATATGTGTGTCAGAAGTGTAGGGAACAAGGAGACGGGGAGACCAAGTTGGAGATGGAAGAATGTAGAGAAAAAGACATTAAGTGATCGGGGCCTGAACATGCAAGAGGATGAAAGGCGTGCACGAGAGAAAGTGAACTGGAATGATGTGGTATTTAGGGGTCGACGTGCTGTCAGTGGACGGAGCCGGGGCACGTGAAGCGATCGTAGGAAACCATGGAAAGGTCTGTGGGTCCTGGTTATGATTAAGGGGCTGTGGTTTCCGTGCATTTTACATGACATCTAGAAAATGGACGTGAACGAAAGCGGTATTTTTTTTTTTCGTCTATTCCTGTCGCTAACTCACTAACATGGGAAAGAGCGAAGAAGTACTTCATATATATATATATATATATATATATATATATATATATATATATATATATATATATATATATATATATA
>JAYMFT010084918.1:0-14188 GCA_038088735.1 Panulirus argus | reverse complement strand
ACCTATACATATATACATACATACACATACATATACACACATGTACATATTTAGACTTGCTTGCCCCCATCCACTCCCGATGCCACCCCGTCCCCCGGGGAAACAGCATTGCCAACTTTTTTTTAGGATATTCGAGGGTTGTTAAGTGAAATTGAAAAACATACGTTGTTTTGATCATTATGTTGTCTCAAGTTATGGATAGCAGAGCTTTTATTGTATCTGATACTGTATGGATGAAATTTGTACTAGAGGTACTACATACAGAATTTTAAACCTGATTAAATGTTTTTTCAAGTTTAAAGGCAAAGTCATAAGTCCACATTTACTGAAATGCACTTAGTTACCTGTGTACACAATATTTCATGAACTGAGAGACTGGATGTAGACCAAATTTGTATTACAGCCTTTGCATATGAAGTTCTACACATGATTACAGTTTTAAGGCAGGGATACCAAACTTTTATCATAGTTATTGATACAAGATTCTTCCTGTATTTAAGTTTTAAAGTTTAGGATTAACTCTCTTAGTGTGCAGTTGATTTTTTTGGCCATTCCTAAATACACAAGATATTTATGCTTGTCTTTTATTATTTGTATGATTAGGTTCAGATTAATCATTAGAACCATATTTTTTCAAATAATTAAAAGTTTATTTTCAAGCATTTTGTAGTTTGAGAAATATACAGTACTTGCTAGATTGGTCATTCCTCAGTAATGGTGATACGGATTGTATTATGGGTGCAATGATAGGCGCTGCAGGTGACAGTGGACATGACAGATATGATGAGTCCATGGAAAAGGTGCACAGCCAGCCACTGTGGTTATTAGCATATTGATGAGGCTTTCAGACAGTTTCATCCTTTGTTTGGGTTGCCACCTGTGGTTAGCCAAGAAAGCCTACAGTGTATACAGAATTCATCTTGTGGATGGAAGGCATGTACCTTGACTAGGGAGAATAGCACCGTACTCTGAGTGCCTTGATCAACAATGACATCTCTTAAAGGGTTAAAGGTTAAAGTTACAAAGTCAGGCATGAACTTAAATATGGTGGTAATTCGAAATAAAGGCCTAGAGAATGGATGTGTACAAATAATGCTATTGTTCTTCTGTTCCTAATGTTAATGTCACTGGCAAGAAAAGCAATTGTGTATAAAAGATCTTTTTTCGTGAACAGTTGCTTCTTATGCCTTAGTGAGATAGCATCAGGAACAAACAAGGGCCTCATTTACACACATATTTTCAAGGTGTCATGTGTTCAAATATTATGCACAGAAACCATAGTTTGCCAGCCACATTTAGGCCCTACAAACTACTTTATAGTCTACTCTTGACTGCTGCACATGCCCTTGTTCAGCTGTTGGCTTCATATGCCCCCACATACCCCCCAACCCCCACTCCCCACCCATACCAAATGGATCCAGTTCATTCTGTTCCATGCATGTTTTTCATCATCCGGAATGTTCTGGCCCTGATAACCCAAAATCTCTCACTCCATCTGTCCATCTCCCTCTTAAGTTTCCCCTCCCCACCCTTCTTCCCACTATTTCCGAAAAGTAGATTCTCTTAGTCAGTCTTTCTTGGTTCATCCTCTCCATATGTCTTTACCATTTTGACCCACACTGTTCAGCTCTCTCACTCATGCCCTGCTTAGTACCTTACTTTTCTCTTACAATGTCATTCCTTATACAGTCAACCTGCTTCACATCACATGTCCTCAGGCATTTCATTTCCAGTACTTTCACCTTCATGCATTCTTTAACAGATGACTTCTGTTCTTATCTTTGAAGTTCATTCTTACAGACTTTTGAATTTTCCATTGCCTATTGCATTTATTTCTTCTTCACTGTATCTGCGCCATGGGTCCACAGCACTTGCTGAGGATGTGTACCTCCTTTCCCTCTACGCACTTTTCTTGCTTAACTTCCAGTTTTACCTTTTTGTTTTGGATTCTCTCCTGACATCAGAAATCTGGTCTGTGTTACTGTCATGTTAACTGATTAGGAATTTATGTGTGGTTATCATGTCTCCCCTTATCCTTCTTTCTTCCAAAGTAGGCAGATTAAGGGCTTACCTGCAAGCTGGCTGCCTTCTCCAGGACTCGGACACAAGCGTGCTTAATTTATGGTTAGTGCTCTTAAGCATTATACTACAGAGAAGGATGAGTGATAATGTAGTGGGTAATCAGCAACAGAGTTAAAGGTCGATGATGAGTCTTTGAAAGAGCAGAGTTCATAGAGGATGTTGAGATGTGTATAAACCTCAGCGGTTGGATGAAGTTAAACATGATGTTAACTGCTCTGAATGCAAGAAATAGCATCTCATGATATGGAAGCATAAACCACACAGTGTATTTTCAAAGTACTCCTCAAGACTAACATATAAGCAAACCAGCCAAGGTGTTCAACGTTTTTTTTTATTAAGGTTTATCACCTTAGTGTTGTTATTCAAAAGTGTGCAGTTTGCTTTATGTACAAAATATGACTACTTTTTTGGGTCATTTAGATGAAGACATTGGAAATATGTTTTTATGATACATGTAAAATTCATACCTCAGTGAACCAATACTGGAGAATTGTAAGACTTGTTGGTTTTGATTTAGGATATATAAAAAAATAAGTGTTGATTTGATGATTTTGCTTTTAATTAACATAATTTAAACATAATTAAAGTATTTGTACACTATATGTGCATTGAAATAGAAGAAATATATTTAAAATTTCATACATTTTACCACATTTCTTAATAATCATAATCAAATTGATGAATGATTTTGGTTGCTAAACCTTCTTGAACTCCTTCAGTTTGCTTTTATAAGCTCCATTGTACTGTAAGATATGTAAATAGACATGTAAGTTTACAAGAGATAAGGAATAAATTATGAATTCTGATCAGGAACATGGTTTGAATGTAACATATACATATATATTTATGATAAATTCTGACACTTTAATACAAATACCTTCATAACCCAAGATCTTAATACAAAGACCTTCATAACCCAAGATATGTATGAGCTGATTAGGTTATCAACATTCAAGAATTAGCTGTATATAAGCCTAATAGAAGTACTTAATATGCTAAATCGCATGTACAAATTTGTGATCATGATGAAGAATTTTTCGTAAGTAAATGCTTGAAAGCAATATTTTGAATAATTCTTTATTTTTTTATATCTGCCAGTAGTGTCGGTGCACAAGAATCTATATGTATGTACAGTATATTAGCATTAGATACCCAATGGCTTGTCTGCTTTCTGTTAATGAAAGTTTATCCACGCAGAAAAACAGTGTAATTTTATCTAATTACTAAAACAAATTTGCTTTTATAGTTTGAAAATTGGATACTTGATAATTTCATGTATGCATAGCAAATGTGTATCTTGTAATTTTAAAGGTGAAATAAAATATTGAATCTGACTGTTGCATTTTTCTTACAGATAAATAAGTTTAAAGAGATAAAGCATTTCAGTAATGTGTAAATAAATAATCATAGATTTAATGTTACATGGCTCTGCCCTTTTCTTGAGATTATATTACTGTTGCTAATATAAAGGTTGTAATCTTAAAGATGAAATATTCAAGTTCTGTATGTATACTTAATCTTTCTTCATAATAGAAAAATATCAGATTTGTTGATTACTAATCTTACATTACGTTTGGTAGGAACTTATGGAGTAGTGTCTCAAATAGTACACTCGTATGATTCTTGTCAATATATAGTGACATTTATAGGCTTTTATCATAGTTTATACTGTGAGCATATGACAGTACAGCACTTTTTTCCGATTTGTAGATGATATGAGTCAATTTTGATGGTGGTATTGATTTACAAGAGTATAGTCCCGAAAACTTCCTTTTATAAAATGGCCTTCATGCTTTTACTCGAAGGTGCCAATAATGTGAGCTTTTAGCAGCTCAATCTAAGAATAGTAAATATGCAGCACAGTTACAGTAAAAATCTTGTGATATGAGGATATAACACAGCATAGATCCAATGATGTGATCTAATGCATTTCATTTGGTATGCAAATTTTAGCACATTACACGTACCTCTTTTAAACTTCTAATGCAGTACACTTTCACGTACCTCTTTTAAACTTCTAATGCAGTACACTTTCACGTACCTCTTTTAAACTTCTAATGCAGTACACTTTCAACATTTTAAGCCTGCAGCACAGGACATTTTCAGTGGTATGATTACATAGAACAGCACAGTTCCACTGGTATAAACTAATGATAGCACAGTTCCAGTAATGCAAGCTCATAACAAGCACATTCTGGTGATTTATAGTTCCGGTGCTGCGAGCATTCAGTTCAGCCTGAGTTTTGGTACCCCGAGGTTATATGTAACACAACTCTAGTGGAGTGAACTTACAACACAGACCAGTCCACTAATATGAGAATGTGGCACATCATAATGCCAGTGTTGTATGACAGAACAGATTGATGAATTTTGCAGGTACTTATTTAGTGTCTTTAATCTGTAGCGATGTGCCATGAATTTCACATGGGAGACATAGGAAATATATTATAAAGAATGTTTTGATTTGAATAATATAGGGAGTTGTAATGGCCTTTAAAGTTTATAGCACTAGAAAGGTTAGAAATTTCTCAGGGTGTTTCTTTGCTGCTCTTTTGGATTCCTTTTTAAGCTACTATATCTACCACCTGGTGCTTTAATCACTCATTGAAACCCATATCTCATTTTACTTTTTTCTTACAGAAGTTTTTGGTCAGAAACTGAATGATTAATATTGCAGTTTGAAAAACAATGTTGTAGGCATGCCATGTCTGTTTATCTGTCTATCTATATCTTCGACGCCAGTTCTCTTGTGTTACTCCTTCACTGGGATGGCCACAGCAAAAGTCTCTCATGTCATGTCATGTGTTGAAATTCGTAGTTTAGTTACATATGAGAAAGAAAGGAATATACCAGTGTCCTTATTTTGAACAGTTGACAGCCTGTTTTTCAGTCCATTAAAAGAAATAGAGTTGTGTGTTGCAGTAATTGCTTTCTTATCATGTGCAAATTTATTGGCAAGCAGCACTGTGATCCATACTATTTTCAGAAATATTAGTATGAGCACGTTTGAGATTGAATTATTTGACATTTTTAAATCTAGTAATTTTGGAATAAAGCATCACTTTTTGTTGCCACTTTTCAGCCTTACTCTTCAGGATTCATGAAAGTCAACAAAAGCTGAATAAATGTGATTATTGTTTGATAAGAAATACAGGCCCGAAAAGTATGAAAATATCCTTGAAATTGCTGTTTGACCTGAATTTTAGCACTAGGGCTGGCAGATTGATTCGAAATGTAATAGTTGTGGACTTCATTTTTCTGTGAGTTATCTGATTAAGATAAATATGTGTATTGCACAATAGATACTGCTTTAGCAAAATTATACCTGTCGTATAATAGTGCATATTTTATATACATACTGCTTTTGTAAAAATGGATCAGAAATATGGTTTAAATTTGCCTGAGAGAGGTCTGAATTTTAACCTTGCAATAAATGTGTGGCACTTAGGCCTTGCTTGTAAAACAACTTACGTATTTTCGCAAGAAAAATATGTTAGACATATTTACAATTGGGTATGAATTATGCTTCTAGAAGTAAACGGTAGGGACATTAAGTAGAAGCCTCTGGAAAGACTGCACTAGAGATTCCCTTTACCATTGGCATGTTAAGGGTGAGGCACTAAAGACTAGAAGTGGCACTGGAGCTCAGCTATGGAGACTGTCTTGCCATGGCCACCCCCTTGTAGGAGTTCCCAGAGGGAGCAGGCATCAGAGATACAAATAGATAGATATAGATTATACTTGCCTTGCTTGCTTGATCGTTTTGTGTTTGACGCATAGTATATTAGAATTTTATTGTAGAAGGACGTAACATTTTACTGTGTAAGCATTAGTATATAATATTATGAGGAGCTATTTCATGTGCATCCTTTTATAGTGTAAATCAAGTGTTATTTGTATAGTGAATGTCAGAGTTAGGAACTAGTTCTTCTCATGCCATACTCCTATATAACAGGAATGATTAATTAGATATAGATATGTAAAGTTAATTTTATACAGAGTTACAAAGATGGGGAACAGTATTAATTTATATCTCCTAGTTAACTGGTATTCTTCTAGAAATCATACTTTGATTTTGCAT
The DNA here is from genome assembly GCA_038088735.1 of Panulirus argus. Taxonomy (NCBI): domain Eukaryota; kingdom Metazoa; phylum Arthropoda; class Malacostraca; order Decapoda; family Palinuridae; genus Panulirus; species Panulirus argus. The sequence continues at coordinate 8,025 of JAYMFT010084918.1, read as the reverse complement.
CAATGCTGTTTTTCCACACGGTTGGTATGCATGTACAAGAATCTTGCTTCTTGGAGCAACATTTTTTTTATAACAGTTTCCAGTAATATGAATTCTTTTGACTGTGAAATACCTTTTTTCTTGATAGCTTTTTAATGAACAAAAATAATTGGTACTGTGGCAAGACACTTCAAGTTCCTAAGTCAAGCCTTTTTATATCTCAATTTTTTGTCTTGTTGGAGCCACCTTGCTGAATGGAAGAATTTGGATGTATTATTTTACTAGTAGATGATTTTTTTTAAGTATCTTTTTCTTGAGTCCATTTTAATTTCTGTGTTTGTATAACACTAATCTATCAATAGTTTCTTTATTTAGAGTCCTTTTGTAACTCAAATCTGTTGTCCAAATATCAATCGCTGTCAGACAGTAACAGTTGGGTTTTAGTTTTCTTTCCCTTACATTTTTCTGATTTTATGTTTCTTAAGGTAAAAGCTCTATTTTCACATTTTCTTTTCTAATAATATAGTTTTACTTTTACTGTTGTTAAGCCAGCATTCAGAATTCATCCCTTTATACTTAGAGAGCTGATTTAAGTCTCCAGCACTTGAAGGCCCTGAAAATGTCAGTTACCAAAATGATACATGAAAATTCTGTATGTGCAATCCTAATTAAGATTATGGTACAGCTAACTGTAGGGATACAGTAGGTATTATTATTAAGTCACAATAAATCCTGGAATGGAAATGAATGTAATATTAGTACTAGTGAAATGACTACTAATATATAACCAGTAACTTTGTTGAAAAACCCAGTTGATTCTTTAATATCCAGCAGGGTTGTAATATCCATTCATCGTTGCCCTGTCTCAGTTTACATATGAAACCAGACTTGGGCAATTATCATTAAGTTTGACTTTTGGAATGTTGAATAGTTTATGGGCAAGTCAAAAGTCAAGGTCATAGATTTGTGGTATGACAGTTTACTGCAGCCTTTATAAGGCTGCTAGCTGTAAAAAGATTACATTTTTATTTATCTTTACCATCTTTGTTGTGGTTTCTACTGCCCTAAGTATTTAACAGACCATTTTATGTAACCTTCTTTGTAATCTTGGCAATATTTCGAGGTTTTATGACCTATACAGGATGTCAGCTTCAGGTTTTCTTGAATCGTGGGATGTACACTTTCCTTTCTTTTCTGTCACTTAACCATGAGGTAAGATACTGCCATTCATAGATAACATGCTCTGACTTTTGTGTGCCTTACACTGTACTTAAAATCTGGTCATTTGGAGGTATTTTCTCTTTGTCCAAACAAACATTAGTAGACTAGACCATTCTTAGTCCGCAGGTCAGCAATCTTTTTTTTTTTTTTCTGCACAGATGTTAATGTAGAATGCTATGATTCTTGATGATTTCTCTTTTCTGTAGTATATATATATTTTTCATACAAATTACTGACCATGCAAATATTTTGAGTAATACTGTTCCTAAGATTTTACCACTTTCTATTCAAAGAAATTCATTCTGTTGAAAAGACAAGGATATAGTCAGTATTCATTGTATCAGAAGATAGTGAGATGAATTTAACTTAAGCTACATGAAGAGCTTGCGAATGTATTTCTTATCCACATAGGAAAATTGTACATCAATGAATACTACACAAATGTCATCCAGATACTAAATAGATTGGATTTATTTTAAGTAGCATAACATGAAAAGAAGTGACATTACTTGCACACAGTATGATGGACAGCATATATTTCTCTATTCCACGTAGAGCAGTAGTCATAGTACTTGACATGGAAACTTATCTATATGAAATACAGGATCAAATTTGTATTTGCACATCAAAAAGAGTCACATTGCAGTTCAAAGATTTACATTTAATCAGCATAATTTTCATCTTTAGCGTAATGAATGGCGACTGATTATCTGTAATATCAGAATTTCATTGTAGCTTGACATATAATCAGCATAAATTTCATCTTCACCATAACAAATATGTACCAATCATCCTATATGATATCATAATTTTCACAGTGGCCTGGTAAATGAAAGTGGTCTTGAACATCAACATACAGTGTTTGTAAAAAAACATTATCCCCCCACCCCCCCATATTTCCAAAAGTGATACAACACAGCCATGGTTTAATTTAGATATAAGCATATGTTGCTCTTAGGGTGAAGTCATCATACATATGGTCACTGAGACTGGTATATCTATCGGTTTGAGAACCAATATCCTGCATGAGTGCCTCAGGCTCTCTAGAGGGTAAGATGTTCTGTCATTACTATTCCTGGCTGCTACTTCATTTTGGGAATTTGGCTTATGGTGCCGTATTTCTTCAACCTGTGCTTCAGTATGGTTGGTTATTAACTTTCTAAAGAAAAGAAAGCCTGAATTCTTGCCTGGAAGTAAGTGTGGGTACACTTCCAGTTTCTAGGTGATCAAAATGCATGATCAGGCAGCAGCTTCCTGCAACACCTCGTCTTTGCCTTGCTTCATTCAGAGATCAAGACTATGAACCCAAAACATGGACCTAGAATACTTCAGGGACCTTGCCAGTTCCATGCCCTGACATCTGCAGATAGTAATGAAGGCTAAAGGATAGATGAGACAATACTAAAATGTAAGTGTGACATCACCTTTGAAAATGTATGGGGAAGCAGATGAAGATTTTCAGAGACACTGTAACTGCATAATACAAATCCAAGAAGTGATGTTTGAATGAGTATGTTTACAAACTGCTACATCAAAGTGCTTAGCTATGTTCATACATTTGACACATATGACTGTTAGAAAGAGTCCTTTGTTGCCATATTTTTAAATCCTCTAGTGGTGTGACCTCATAACTCATCAGTGGTTTATTTGATATATCAACAACCAATAAGCACTGCACCATATATTTGGTGTAAACCAAAATCAAAATATGTTTAGTACACTATATGCTGTTGTTGGATATTACATTTTCTTTAAACACACCCCTAAAACAGTTGAAAATATGACTTTTAAACAGTGTGAATATTTGAGAATAAGACCAAAACTTGCACATATGAAACTGCTAGAGCAGTAATGGAGTACTTGAACATATGTAGCTGTAGCTCATGCAACTCTTTATCCTTAATCGAGATGGAAGATTAATAGTGTTGAAAATATTACTTATCTCTTATTCCAAGATGTGGCTTATTTTAAAAGTAAAATTTGATTAATATCATGTCCTGATTTTTGTCTGAAATGGATAAAAGTGTTGCTGACAAAAAAATATGTGCAGTACTAACCATTTCCAAAACTAGTTCCAAGACTGAAAGTTAGAACTTATGTGACTGAAAGTTGACAACATTGCTTTAGGAGATTCAGTTTTATTAGTCTTATCTTATGTTCTGTACATAAATGATACAATTCCAGTGGAAGAGCTGTTCTTGCCTAGAGCTTTACCTTTACTGCATTTCACAGCTTGTATGTACTTGAAAACTCTCATGTGCTTTTCAAGATCTGGACCTTCATGGAGCTTGCTTTAAGATTTGCTTCAAAAACCTAAGCTCAATTACTTGTGTTTGAGCACCAGTAATTATATGTGTAGCCTGCTTCTTTCATTCCTCATCTCTGTTTCCTGTCATTAGGTAGCATCAAGAAAAGATGTCATACTAGGGTTGGGGTAGGGGCTTGGAGGAGAATCATTTGTTTTAGATGACACTGCTGTGGTATAAGACTTAATAGTGAAACTCCTGAAGCTGGTGACAGAGTTTGGGAGAATGTGTGAAGGGAAAATGTAAATGCAAACAAATGTAAGTTTATGAGGTGGAGCAGGATGGTTTGGGATTTAGTCTGAATGGGAAGGACCTGGAGAAAGTAGAGTGCCTTAGATACCTTAGAATGGACGTGAAAGTTCAAGTCTCAATAAATCAAAGCCTCTTTCACTCCAGCCTTCCATTTCCTTCTTGGTCATCCCATTCCCTTTGTTGTCTCCACTTCTTACATTTATCCTCCTATCAGTCTTGCTCTTCATCCTCTCCATTTGCCCAAACCATTTCAGCACACCCTCTCTTAATCAAACTTTGCCTACTACCATATCTCCCTCTTATATTGTCATTCCTTACACAATTGATCCTTCTCATACCACATATTGTTCTCAGGCATTTTTTTTTTTAATATGTCCACTCCCTTCTGTTCCTTTGAATTTTGGGCCCGACTTGGACCCATACCAACACAGTCAGTGTTACTGTACCATCAGACATGCCCATCTTTGGCCCCTCAGCTTGTGACTTCTCTTTCCACACACTTTAATGCATCCAGGACCCCTGCCCCCATCATCCACCAAGTCGTTCACTTAAGCTCCCGCAGTTCCACCTGCAGTAATGTCCACTCCCAGGTATCTAAAACACTCCAATTCCCTTGGGTTCTCTTTACTGAAACTCTATTCAAACCAGTGTAATCTCACCTGTAGCTAAACCTCATTACATTACTTTATTCACATTAACCCTCATGTTCTTCCTTTCATATACTCTCCCAAACTCAAACATCAGCTTCTGAAGCTTCTTTCTTGAGGCTGCCACCAGAGCAGTATCATCTGCAAAAAGCAACTGAGTCACCTCCCAGGCATTCCTACCCCTGACATACTATAATTCCACCACCTTCTCCAAGACCCTCACATTTGCTTCCCACACGACTCCATTCATGACCATATTCAATAGCCATGGTGACATCACACAACATTGATGTTATCTCACCTTCACCTGGAATAATGCACCCTCCCTCCTTTCTACTCACACACATACCTTCACTGCTTCTAATAGCTTCCCTCCCACACCAACTAATGATGCAACCTTCTCTTTCAGCCCTCTCATATGCTTTCTTTAGATCTATACATACCACATACAAACCTCTCTACTTTTCAAATATTTCTTGAACAAATTCTTTAAAGCAAACACTTGGTCCACTCTTTCTTTTTGCTATGTGCATGCCACCACCCATTTGGTCATAATTCTCCCATACAACTTACTAGTTATACCCAGCAGACTGATACCTTTATAATTTGAGCATTCACTATTGTTTCCCTTGCCTTTATGTAATGGCACTATACAAGCATTCTGCTAGTCCTTAGAAATCTCACCTTCAACCATACATACATTGATAATCCTGACTATACTGTCAACAACACTACCACCCCATTTTCTGAAAAAATTTAAATGCAGTTCCATCCACTTCAGCAGCTTTGCCATGCTTTATGTTGATAGTTTTTGTGATTTACATGAAAATCTAATTGCACATGGAATTTGTCTGAAGCCAAATCTATTTACATTTTTTAGATATTTGTTGCAGTACCTGTCTTTGAGTACCAGATACATTGCAATCTTTTTCATTTTATTCATGTTTTTCAAAGTGCATTTTGTTTATATTTTTGATGAACTTCAATATTGCACCATCTTTTTCAAATCCTGTAGTTGCACTCTTTAATCTGAATCACTCATTTCTACACTGTTCAGAAACATGCAAATCTTGGACACCAAAGATCATATTTAGGAGACATATCCAAGTTTGTCATTTATTCTGAATGTAATGTTTAGATGGATTACTGTTTAATGCACTCAGCACTTTGTACTACAGTCCCCCACATGGTTAATAGAGTCAGCTGCTTATCTAAGATCATATTGAATCTAGTTTTTAGTGAGAAAAATATTCAAAGGAAGTACCTTTGCACCAATAGTCCCTTTTGTCAGACAATACTCATAGCTGAGCTCATAAAATGCCCCTTTTTACTAGCATACCAAAATCAATAGCCCAGAAAGGCCAGATTTTTAGCCATTATATTTTCTTTGCAGGTATGAAATGAGACATAACTAAACTTAATAAGAAAATTCCACAGGGCATTTTTTACATAACTAGATATAACCATTTGCATTTCTAGTGAAGAAAACTAAATTTCTAAGAAAAAAATTTAAGAAAAGATGTTGTGCTTAATATGAGGCTGATCCCACTGAAATTCAAGGAGGTTTTTAAACTGCAAGAAATAGGATAGAAAATCCATGGTTTATGCTGTGGTAGGTTACAAATGTAGACTAACTTACATTCAAAGTTAAGAATGCATTCAGAACTTCATGGAACTTACTGAGAATCAATTGTAAAATCTCTGACAAGTGCTTTTACTTATTCTCATTACTTCTTTTATGTTTGATTTGTTATAAACTTTTATGATAATAGAAATAGTTCTACCAACTTCGTATAACTTAAAAGAAAAGGATTATCATTAAGATTTTATGGTATGAGTCATGTTGTTTTGGTAGATTACTAATCTTTAGCATTACCAGTAACCATATACTGCCTCCATTTGCAAAAGTATAGCTTGGTTTTATAAAACTTTTTCACTGAGAAATTGATTAAGTTACAATACCTCATTTGCAAAATGTGGAATTTGCAATGGCTATCACATAATTAATTATATTTAGTGAGCCTCTACTGCAGCTGATAAGGTGAAAAGATGTTATGCAAAGCTGGTATGAGAAAGAAGAAAGAATGAGTGGTGGCAACACTCCAAAAAATGAGCTAAATGTCAAGAGGAACAAAAGTTTAGAGTTTAGACATGATTACAGAAGTATGGAACATGTGACTGTATGGCTCAAAGATTAAATGTAGGAAACATTGCTGTATAACAGAGAGAATGAATTTAGAATAAATGGTAATACATGTGAACATACATGCCACAAAGTTAATGTACAAAGTTCTGAGTGATTAGTAAACACTGTAGTCTTAGTAGACGGTATACTATACTGAAATTGCACAAGGTACTGTAATCTCTCCTAGGCATAGGTCTCCTGAATATTGTCCTCATGACTTTCATTTAATCTTAATGCCAACTCTTGAGTTGAACACATTGGTAGTATACTATGCATAACTATGCTAGTAGTAATGTAATGAACACTAGTTGTATACTTAGTATAACCATGTTTGTAAAATTATTGCTTCTTCCTGTACTGGCAACTATGTTTTTTTCCATCTAGCAGCTATCACTCTGGTATATGATGCAATATATTGACATAAAAGGCACATATACAAAACTTGGAAGATAGTAGATTTTAAAACTTCTTATTTTTACAATAACATCTTCAGATGTAATCCCATCTGTTTAAAGTATGCTTTGCCGTCAAAATTAGATGACAAAGAATTCCAAGTTAGTTGCAGTTCCTAAAACTTGAAACAATAAGAGTATGCTATGAATCACTTTGATAAAAGTAGGTTCTTGATAAATATCTTGACATGCTGATACATATGTAAATAAACTAAACTTGTTTATATAAACCAAAAGTCATAACAGAGTTATGAGCTGGATGTTAGTGAGACTGTGAACAATTTCAAAGGGCTCTGCAGTTTTGAGGCTGTACTCCACAAAGGAGCAGATTTTTTTTTTTATGACAGAAACGTCCTTGATGATGCTACATACCTCTTGTTGACTGATGACCATACTGCTTAATTAAAGAAAACTTCTCATTCACAATGTTACCACTGCAGCTGGAGTCTGAGAACACCAGCAAAGCTCCATAACTATACAATCCTAGGACCCTTTTATGTAACTCTGCAGCTTCAAGGCTACACTTTAATCAGGATCAAGAAGTTCCTTGATGCGACTGTACTCATTTTTTTCCACTGGTGATGGTACAACCTCACCATAGGTGACTTCTTGCTTGTAGTGTAACCAAATACAGTTTCCTCAACTGTTTCATGTATTTATAACTACCCCAGGACTTCTGTTTTAATAAAGTCCTAGTCTTACCCTTAATGCTTTTTCATAAGCTCCTGCAGTGCTACTTCCAGCAACAAGAAAATGAGGACCCCTTTAAAATGAGAAGATCTTTGACGAGATTATACTCCCAATGATATTGTCTCGCCAAGGGTGACTCTTCTTCACTTGCACTGTAATTTCGAGCAGATGGAGTCCAGTAACACACACACACACACACACACGATGCTAATTCCTGTGGGGTGGGGTGGCATCAGGAGTGGATGGGGGCGAGCAAGTGTGAATATGTACATGTGTATATGCATGTGTATGTG